>ML258214.1:19907-80647 GCA_005239495.1 Nicotiana undulata | reverse complement strand
CAGAGTCGCCAGAGCTGTCACACCTCCTTTTTCCCTCGGTAAGGGT
This sequence comes from Nicotiana undulata, assembly GCA_005239495.1. Lineage (NCBI taxonomy): Eukaryota > Viridiplantae > Streptophyta > Magnoliopsida > Solanales > Solanaceae > Nicotiana > Nicotiana undulata. Next base: position 80,601 of record ML258214.1, on the reverse strand, counting down.
GGCATAAGGGAGTTTTTCCAATTTAAATGACATTATCGAAATTGGATTATTATTTGTTTTCAGAGTCGCCACTTGGGATAATTTATGGTGTCCCAAATCACCAGTTTATTTTAAATCCCAAATTGAGGAAATTTTGACTCTGTTAAAAGTCTGCGAACCAGAAGACCGGGTAATGAATTCTGTTAACCCGGGAGAAGGTGTTAGGCACTCCCGTGAACGATCGATAATAGGTGACCTATTAGGGCCCGATCTTTGAGTTAAGTTTTAACTCGAGAATTTCGAGTTCGAATTGAGTAGGGTTCCGAGCATGGTGTGCTTCAACCTTTAAGTTTTCTAAGTATTTGGTTTTAAACATCGGCCCTTAGGATTTTTAAGTTGCCCTTAGGCTCTTATAGATTGGGTCGATTCGACCTCCGCGAGCACCTAATTTTTGACCATATTTGATTTTTCACTTATTTTTAGTATTTAAATAGATTTTAATTTTAATCTTAATATTTTAGTTTTATTTCACCTTTTTTATAGGTTTATTTGATAAAATTAAAAATCATACAAAAAGAGTCACATTTTAGAGAGGTAGTTTTATTTTGCAAAGGAAGGAAAAGTTTCAAAACAAATATAGTTTTATTTAGTTTAATATAATTTTTAAGTTAGATGTTTTTAACAAATAAATATTGTTTAGATTAGGTAGTAATTTTGCCTTGTTATTTTGAATTAGTATGAATGTTGATTTTACCTTTTATTCATTACCCATTTTAAAAAGAAAAACAAAAAAAAATAAAAATAAAGCACTATTTGGCACAAATGGATATAAAATTTAGTAACAAACTTTCTCTTACTCAAAAGATTCCTCTCTATCCATTTTGCAAACTTTTCTATCTCTCGTGATTACCTAATATTCCAATTCATAGTGCAGAATTCACCTGCACATGGACTGGGGGATCACACGTTTTCTTATTCTCCAAGCACACACACAATTATATAAATATGAAACAGAATAGAGAGAGGGAGATATACAGAGAAGAGGGGGAGAACAGAACGGGAAAAAAGAAGAATGTTTTCTCCAAAAAATGCTTGACTGGACGCCAATTGTTTTCACTTCCTTCCCTTCATTGAACACCATTTTTGTAGCCACGAAAACTCCATCTTCTTCACCCAAAAATCAGTAGTGAATACCATCAAAACTCAGCCTCCATAACAGGGCCAAACCAGCCCCAAACATGCTGAAAATAGTCCCTCCAAACCTCCATGAAACACATGAAAATACAGCAAAAACTGCTCCTTGAACCACCCCAAATCAGTCACACTTCTTAGGCCATAAACCCCTAACCAAACAGCCCTGTATCCACATCAAAACCCCAGCGAAAACCAGTTCAAAACAGAAGCGAAAACAGCCACGAAATCTGCTCTAAATCACCGTCAAAGTAGCTCCAAAACGAGCTGAAAACGGCTCTGTTTTCCAGTGCGAAAATCACCTTGAAACTCACTGTTGCTTCGCCCCAAAAATTAGCTTCCTCCGTAGCCTTTTAACTTCAATCTCCAGCTTCAAAACACCCATAACATTCCATATAAACCCACTTCGAAAATGCCATCATAACATCTTGAGAGTCGTGGGTTTTATGAGCTTTTTCGGTCGTCATCGTTGGTTCGAGTCTTGTCGCAGTTCGACTTGCCGTTTCTGAAATTGTAGATCTTCGGCGGAACTTCTAATATTCTTGAAGAGATTTGTTCAATAAAAGGTACGTTTATTAGTCTTTTATTTTTGGATATTGATTCATATAATGCTTCATTGTATTTTTTTTTTCCGAATGTGCGTCGTTGTTCATCTGTTTGGTTGATGTTTTCTCATGCATATTGGTTTCCTACTTTCATTTGCTTAATTGTAAATGTTACGATTTTTCCTTCATGACAGTTATTTTCTTTGGTTAATTTGGTTCATGTGTAAGAATATCTCTAATTTGTTAACTTGTTAATTAAGGATGTGTCAAACTCATATGCCTTTTCATAATAATACTTTATCCATAAATCATGACCTCTCATAAATCATCGTGACTATGGGTACGATTCTCGTGGCATAGTCATGATACATAAATCTCATTCGAGTGTGCGTTTCACGTGACTCGATCTTATAACTTCGATTAATAATAAAAATAAACACGTCGTAAATTGCGGTTGCACTTCATGTGGTGCGGTTTGCAACGTGTCCAAAGACAACGAGTGTGCGACATCGTGACTTGTTCCAAAATAATTCCATAAATATTGAAAGCAGTTCAAAAGGTTAAAAATGCACAATAAGTTTAAAATACGTAATTAGTTAGATAATTAGGCCAATTATTAATAGTTAAGCGACCGTCCGTCATGCCAAGCTGCCCGTCATGATGTTGCCCCATTTTTGAGGTTGTGTGCCAAGTTGTCACAACCCAAACCTGTCGAGGACCTTTGTCAAGGGGCTAACAAACCACCCCCACCAGAAGAATTCGTCGTCCTCGACGAAGCAGTCTCCGCATTTTTCAGCACCACCATAGGTCCTAAATATGTTGTCTCGTGTTCATGTTCTTCTTCGTTCAACTCTTCTTCACCTTTTTCTTCAGTAAACAAAGTTGAGAGTCGTTCGAGTTTTGGACAATCCCTCGCCATGTGTGGTTATTTGCAAATAAACAAGCCATCAAACTTGCTGTTTTGTCCCTTGTTTGTCGAAGGTCAGGCGCATTGCCTTTCCTTTCCATTGCCATTGCCCTCAACAACATTACTCTTGTCATTTCCGTTCTTCCTCCACTCTTTTTCCTTGTCCTTGTTCCCGTTTTTGGACTTTGAAGTAGTAGAGAAATCATAACCATCTTGTCCCAACCAGAAATTACCCAATGCATCCCCAACATCGATGGAACTAGGAAGGTCTTTCACATTCTGCCTTCGAATTTCCATCTGCGCCCATGTCTGCAGCTCGTAAAGGAAATTGTGCAGCTTGTCTTCCTCGGACATGTTGCTTATATCCAGCATCAAAGAACTGAAATCTTTGACATATTCCCTGACAAACCTGGTCATCGGGGCTGCAATAGATGAAAAGCCCTCTACAAACCGACGATAGTAACCTGCTAAGCCCAAGAAACTCTGAATCTCTGTAGCTGATGTGGGCCTATGCCAATCCTTAACTGCTGAAATCTTCTTGGGATCTGCCTGCATACCCTCTACTGACATAACATGACCCAAGACTGCAACCGAGATCAACCAGAACTCACACTTGGAAATATTGGCATACAGCCGACTGTCCTTCAGAGTCTGGAGGACGACTCGAAAGTGTTGCTCGTGCTCCTCCCGACTGCGGGAGTAAATCAAAATATCGTCATTTAAGACAATCACGAAAGAATCCAAATAAGGCCTGAACACTCGGTTCATCAACTCCATGAAAGTGGTTGGGGCTGCGAAAGGAAAATGGAGAGAAATGCTGCTCAAGGTGTTATGGGCATATCAAACGACTCCGAAATCGAGCACATGAGAGACACCGTTCTCTTTGGTATATGGGTTCGAGGCATTGATACCGGTTGAGGTCGCGGAGCCAAGCGCCAGATTCCGACATGCCACCGAGAGCTCAAACAATGAGGCCATAACTGTAGCCCTCGAACTATTGATGAAAAGTGAGAAGCTTCACTGGTTCGAATGGCCGCCCAAAAAAAAGGATCGAAAGATACTATAACAGGAGAACAAACCTCCGACATTTCAGAGTCAGGGACTTAGTCATAAGGAAAGTCACCCTAAACATTCGAAACCCACATGAAGGGAAGCTGGGCCCAAGCTGGGAAGGACCGTACCGCATCATTGGAGTAATCGGCAAAGGGTCCTACAAACTCAGCACCATGGAAGGCGAGCAACTTCCAAGCAACTGGAACATATCAATGCTCAAACGCTATTATTGCTAAGGTATAACCTTCTTCTCCCTTTCCATTTTGTGCTTCACACTAAAATTTACAGGTGTCCGATGGAAGGCGCCAAGTCATTATTGAACTCGAAGACCTTGGTTTTTAAAGCATGTGTTGCGCTCTTTTTCCCTTCGATCGAGTTTTATCCCAAAAGGGTTTTACCGACAAGGTTTTAACGAGGAGACACCTATATGCTACCTAAGGAAAACTCATCAAGTATTCAAAGATTCTCTTAGATAAACCTTAAATACTGGGGGGCATCTCCCCGAGAGGTCACCTCCTTGAAGAAATTGAAATATGCCGAAGTGGGTCTCGACAGGAGAATGATATATCGGACCAAACGGTCAAATGAACCGTGTCCGCGTAGAATAATCGAACCCTCGACGACAAAAACATGTATGCATGTACCAAGTAATCTAAGGAGTGCCTTTCATCATTTGTGCCTCAAAGAAGTTTGCTATTTTCAAAGAAACGGCTCCATGAGGGCCAAAACCTCCTGAACACTCGGGGACTGCCGTCGACAGTCAGCTCATCAAACCACCAAGAACTCGAACCGATAAAACCTCCATGAGGCAATATCGAGCTTATAAGACCTCCATGATGCATGCTCAAAAAATTATAAGACCTCTATGAGGCAAAACCAAACTTATAATCCCTCGATGAGGCAACCAATATCGAACCTGTAAGACCACGATCAAGGCATGTCCAAACTTGTAAGACCTTAAAAAGGCATAATCCCGATATTAAAGTCAAGGCTATATACTCGAACTTGTAAGAACCCTTAAAAGGCATACCCTCGATATAGACACCGAGACTACCTTACTCAGGGTCTAAAAGGCTACGGCCAAACACAATGACTATGGTCATTAGGCTCCTGCCAAACTAACACGGGTTGGAGACGTCCAACCGTCGCCATAAAATCACAGGCCTTCAAATACTTCGAAATTACTTCGAAAAGAACCGGTTAATCAGGCTACCCTAGGCATAAGCAAAAGAGCTTCGATTATATCAACTCCAAACAATAAATAGGCTTCAAAACGATCATCCTTCGAGCGAACCTTTCGAGGTGCTCATTTATCATTGCATAACGGATCATAATCGAGGTTCTTGCTCAACAATTGAATAGTCGGACGGACACAAAAATTTCAAAAAAGTCTTTAACAAGGGAGAACTATAGCCATATTAGAGGTCGTACCGACCCAATTCTTAAGAGCTTAAGTGCCAGCCTAAAGAGCCTCGGGGCCAATCTATAACAAGCCTAAGGGCCAACACGTAAGAGCCTAAGCGCCATCATAAAAGGCCTCGAGGCCGATTGCAAAACCTAAGGGTCGATGAGCTCAAGTAAAAACTTGGATGGGGGACTGAGCCCCAAACGGTCAACTATCGACCATTACCGGTTGTTCATCAAGAGCAAAAACCTAAGTGTTTATTTTGAAGCCTAAAATTTTGGACTAGTTACCAACAAGCGTCACAATCTATTCCAAAAGCAAAAGAAGGACGAGAAATGACAAAAGACAAAAGGCCTTTATATATATATATATATATATATATATATATATATATTGAAGGAATCACATGGTTATATTTACAAGGCTCATGCTTGGAGCCCTTTCAAAAAAAGAAATGAAAAAGAAAGAAAAAAAAGAGAACGAATAAAAATGTAATCTACCACCGGGGTTGTGCCTTCAACGGCTCCCTCGAAGGTTGTGACTTCAATGGATAGACCCTCGGTCCCCAGGTCTTCGACGACCTCTTTCCCCTAGGGGATCTCGCATTGGTCTTCATCCTCTTCTGAGCCACTGCTCGAATCACCTTCAGAAGTAAGCAGGGCTGCCGATTCCTCTTCTAGGATCTTCACCCTCTCGATCTCAACAAATAAATTAACGCACCCTGCATGCGCGTCCTCGAGGGACTGCCTTTGAGATCTTAGACGGGCATCTTCCACGGCTCGGGTCAATTGCAGCTCGGCCTCCTCAGACACTTTCCTGGCCTGAGCATTTGCATCGATAACATCCTCCTTATACGAGGATACAAGCGCATCAGCTTCAGCCCTGGCCACAGATACCACGACAACTGATTCGGCGTGGTACTCTCCGCCCTCGCATCCTGAAGTTGATGCTCGACTGAGGCCACCTTCACCTGGAGGGTATCTCTCTCAGAGACTATCTCATTCACATGTTGCTTGAGCTCGAGAGAATCTCGGTGTCCCTAGCCAAGGGCTCCTCCTTCATCAGGGCATTTTTCTTCTCAAGCTACAAAAATTGACATAAAGGCGTTAAATGCTAAAGTCGGGTAGCACATAAATAAAGGCGGATGGAGACCGCTCTCGAGACACCGCCTCCAAACAAGCCCGAAGGTCACAGAGTTCTTCCTCCTTCTTGGTGAAAAGAGCTCTAAGCTCATCAGCCTCTGATGAGAGCCTCCTGCACTCTTCCTCGTAATGGGTCAGCTCGACTTGAGACTTGGCAAAAGCCTGATTATAAATCACTATGTCCTGAAAGCTCAAAAGAAACAAAATTTGAAAGAAGAGGATCAGAGCTTTGAACAAAGTCTACGAATGATTACCTGTTTGCAAAGCCTCTCAGCCTCATCGAAAATGAGTGAGGCGTTAAGCTCGGGGTTTCCCTCGACCATAGTAAAAATCCCTTCAAACACATCTTTATATCTGATGGACGCCCCCACGTCGGAAGACTCTACATTTTGGGCATCCCGCATCTCCCTCAGTGATAAAGCCGGTCCCGATAGGGAATCACTTACTTCAATAACCCCGACTGGATCGATCGGGGCCTTCTCTTACTTCTGGAGAGCTTCAGAACTAGCTCCTCCAGCTCACCTACCGAGTGTACCCCAACTCGGGGAATACTTTGGCTGTCAACCGGCCCAGGGACATCATCCGACCCACCCTTGAAGGCCTTTTCAGACCGAGGTGGGACAATAGTGACAACATATTCTGATTTAGCAGCCTCTGGCTCAACAACCATCAGCTCAACAAAATGTGGAACATCCATGCTTCCTCTTCCCATAGGTGCTAGCGAGGAGTCGTTTCTCTCTTTGCCTCCAGCTTGTGGGCTCTCTGATACCTCTGGAGTTAAGGCCACTGACTTCGAGGCCTTGGACGACGATTTCTTCCTTCTTTTCTTCTCTTTTCTAAGTTTTGGAATATCAACTTCTTCAGACGATGCTTCTCTCATCAGAGAGGCCTCTCCCATACCTGCACAAACGCAAAACATAAACATAAGAAATAAGGACACACTCGGGTGTATCTCTTCTAAGAAGCTCAAGTACAACAAGACTGAAAATTCACTACGATTTTTGGCTTCCCATCTAGCCCTGACCAGGTCACGCCATATGCGCTCGGCATACGAGTAGGTTGAATCGAGCTGTCCAACCCATCTCGAGAGATCCTTAACTTCTCTGGGGTACCATGCAACAACTACATCATCGAAGGAAATTAGTTTGTGGGGGATTTGATCTAAAGGAAAAAGAAAATACACAATTAAGTGTTCACTTACGCTTCATGTTCCATTGTTTAGGGAATGGCATCCTCCCCACTAAAATTAGATCCGAGGTCCTAACTCGGACGAAGCGGCTCATCCATCCCCTGTCCCTAACCTCGTCGGTACAAGCAAAGAGAACTTTTGAGGCCTGCCTTTGGAGTTTGATCAGACCTCCCTGGTAGAGTCGGGGACTGTACATTGTAATCAAGTGGTCGAGGGTAAAGGGAATCCCCTCGACCATGTTTGCAAAATGCCTGATCATATAGACGATGCGCCAAAATGATGGATGGATCTGGCCGAGTGTCACTCGATATTGCTAGCAGAAGTCAAGGATAATGGGGTCTATCAAGGGTGCGGATAGCTCTACAGGGCCAAGGGTAAACAGATATGTTTATACGCTAAGGAAGACGACCTTGTACGTCGTTATGTCTTCCTCCCGAGAGGGAATCTCCATCAGCACCGCATCTCCCAGCGGCAGTCGTCCTACACCTTCTGATGTCTGTTATTAAGCTAATATATCGGGACATGGGTTCACACCGTCCCGAGAGGAAATCAGAGGTTGTTTCATAGAGTCCCAGGATGCACTCCTAAGGACGACGGGGTACTATTGCTTTTCCCTTGGACGAGCGTGAAGATGAGGGAGCTTTATCATCTTGAGGGACAGTTTTGGAGGTCTTCGCCATTATTACTGGAAGATTTCAGAGGGAAGGGGAAAAATTAATTAGGGAAAGGACACGAGAGAGAAGCAGGAAGAACTCTTTTGAAGGGTTTGAAGATGTAATGAAAAATAAGAGGCACATGAAGGAATATTTATAGGGTCAAGTCATGTACGTTGGGGGAGGGCAAAAGACAACCAACCGCCGTAATAAATTCCAACACTTTGCAAAAGCTGTGCGAACGTGACCTTTGAACATCCTTTTTTGTCACATCAATCGCTTGATATAGCATAACTGACGCAATGATGAAAGCATTTAAGGGTCGGAGAATCCAAATCGTTTCTTGTCTTTTCATTCCAAGAAACGCATGGACTATCTGTATACGGTCAAACCCAAGAATGGCCGATTTTAAGGTCTCTACGACATTCCGAGCCTGGTCTCGGTAGGATCAGAGCAGAATCCGAGGGTCGACCCCAAGGTGCATTCCTCGAGGGACGTTATCGAGGGATGGATATATCTTGAGAACATAATAAAAACTGAAGACCGCCGCGGAGAGGCAGGATACCCCTAAGAGCACGTGGTTAAAGCTGACAATGCCTGCAAGAATACTACAAGTCCGTACCGGAGCATTATGTAGTTGTACCAACTGTATTTATTCATAATAATTACACATGTACTATGGTGGGATTCCCCCTCTTATATAAAGGGGACCCTTATCATTTTTTGGACACATGATATTCAATACAACAACAACAACATTCTCTGCTTTATTGCTTCCATTTATTGTGTTCATTAATTGTTCCATTGATTTATTGCTTCCATTTATTGTGTTCATTAACTGTTCTTCATTTATTGCTCATTATTGATCGTAAAAAGGATATCCTCGAGGCCCCCCATACTGTTATTCCTCCATCGACTTCCCCCATCTATGCATACTAGCTCGACCTCGAGGCCCAGCTTCGGCCAGCTCGAGACCCCGTCTCACCACTGCTCGATTTGCGTATCACCATTATTCTTTGCTTTTGTCTCATATTCCCAACTCACACTTAACGTCTATTGCCTAACTACTAGTATTAAAATAAATCACATATTTTTAGAACCACAAAACAAAATATAAGTGTAATTACCATTTTCAACGTAAACAATTAACGAGACGCGAGGTTGGAGGTTTGGAGACAGACCTTGGAGTTTCAAATTGAGTAGAACCAAAATAGAATACCTGGAGTGCAAATTCAGTGACGGGACCCATGAAGAAGATGTCGAGGTAAAGTTTGATGCTCAAGTTATCCCAAGAGTGTGAGTTTTAAGTATCTCGAGTCAATAAGGAGATTGACGAAGATGTCGCACATCGCATCAGAGCAGGATGGATGAAATAGTGGCTCGCTTCCGGTGTTTTATGTGATAAGAATATGCCACCAAGACTTAAGGGTAAGTTTTATAGAGTGGTGATTTGACCGACTATGCTGTATGGGGCTGAGTGTTGGCCAGTCAAGAACTCCCACATCTAGAAGATGAAATTAGTAGTGATGAGGATATTGAGATGGATGTGTGGGTGTACCAGAAGAGATAAGATTAAGAATAAAGCTATCCGAGACAGAGTGGGAGTAGCCTCCGTGGAGGACAAGATGCGGGAGTCGAGGCTGAGATGGTTCGGACATGTTAAGAGAAGAAGCATTGATGCTCCTGTTAGGAAGTGTGAGAGGTTGGCCATGGCGAGTTTGCGGAGAGTTCGAGGTAGGACTAAGAAGTATTAGGTAGAGGTGATTATACAGGACATGGCGCCGCTTCATCTCACTAAGAACATGACCCTTGATAATAGGGTGTGGAGGTCGAGGATTAGGGTAGAAGGTTAGTGGGTAGTTTTTTAGTTGCTCACCGATAGACTTAGTAGCATGCATGTCCCTTCATATTCTTAGATTTTTATTGGGTTATGTGGTTTTGTTTGCCTCAGATATTGTATTCCCTGTTGCTATTATTTGGTACTACTTATCTTTTATCTCTCACCTTTTTTTTCTCTTCCTTTCTTGCTTTCCTCTTGTTATTCTTACCCTTCCTGAGCTAAGGGTCTATTGGAAACAACCTCTCTACCTGCATTAGGTAGGGGTAAGGTCTGCGTACATACTACCCTCCCCAGACCCCACCTACTGGGAAGATACTGGGTTTTTTTTATTGTTGTTGTTGTTGTACTATGAGACAGTATCTCGAGAGATCCCCTATTGTATTTCTTGTGCCGAGATGCTGCCTTCTATGATTTCATTCTTTTTGAATTTCAGTCTTATTTCACCACGATATTTCATTCTACCTTTCTTTATATTTATATATATATATATATATACCAAGTGGGCCCTAACCTAACCTCGTCACTACTCAACCAAGGGTAGGCTTGGCACTTACTGGGTACCATTGTGATGTACTCAGACCCTTTCCTGCACATGTGTTTCGTGTGCAGATCAAGATTCTTCTTACTAGCCTCATTCATAGTTGCAGTCGCTGCTGCCGGAGACTTCAAGGTACATCTGCCCGTGCCCGCAGATCCTCGAAGTCCCCCTCTATCCCCTTATGTTCATTTTCATTGATTTATACAAACAATGATGTATAGAATAGTTAGGATTCGTAGCTTGTGACTTATGGTGTTTAGGGTCATGGGAGTTTTTTGTACATTTCAGAAGTTGATTATTGTATATTCCGAGCGATATCTCAACTGCTTGTTTGAATTATCTATTTTGTTAGCTTTTAATTTTCATGTTTTCATTTCATTTCCGTAAGGTGTTAGGCTTACCTAGTCATAGAGACTCGGTGTTGTCACGGCAATTCATAGAGGGAGAATTGGGTTGTGACAATGGTATCAGAGCTCTAGGTTCATAGGTGTCATGAGTCACAATCCGATTTATTAGAGTCTTGCGGAACGGTACAGAGACGTCTGTACTTATCTTGGGGAGGATATGGAACTGTTAGGAACAATCATAGTTCTTTTGATTCCTCGTGTGGGTTATTGGCATCAAATTTTAAAATTCTCTATTATATGCTTTCTCACAGATGGTGAGGACTTGAACCCGGAGATCTGACGACCAGGCACCCGCGCCCCCTGCTAAAGCCGCAAGAGGCCGGGGCCGGGGTAGTGGACGACCACACGGAGCAGCCAGAGCACCTACAGCAGCTGCGATAGAGGAGGCCCCAGCAGCGCTAGCTAGAGGGCAGGCACCAAAGGTTCCTATTGGTGCACTAGCCCTCCAGGAGACTCTAGCTCAATTCATGATCATGTTCAACACCTTAGCTTGGGCTATATTGATTCTTTTAGCTCCCGCCACATCTCAGGCCGGGAGAGGGGCACAGACTCCCGCAGTGCGCACTCCTGAGCAGAGAGTTTAGGTTGATCAGGCCGCAGAGTTCATTCCTATATCGCTGGTAGCTCGGGTTCAGGATGAGACTAGGGCAGTCGCTTCTGAGGCGAAGCAGCTTAGACTTGAGAGGTACAAGAAGTACCTCCCACCTACCTTCAACGGGTTAGCTTCAGAGGATGCTCAAGGTTTTTTGGAGGAGTGTCATCGTATTCTCCGCACTATGAGAGTAGCAGAGACGAGTGGGGTTTCTTTTACGACTTTCCAGCTTAGATGAGCAACCTATCAGTGGTGGCATGCTTATGTGTTGAATAGTCCGGACGAGGCAACCTCACTCACATGGACTCAGTTCTCAAATATGTTTTTCAGAGAGTATGTCCCTCAGAGCCTGAGGGACGTATGGCGCGCGGAGTTTGAGCAGTTGAGCTAAGGTTCTATGACTATGTCAGAGTATGCTGTATGTTTCAGTGAGTTGGCCTAACATGCACCAACCTTGGTTACCACAGTTCGGGAGAGGGTTCATCGCTTTTTTGAATAACTCCATCCCAGCATCAAATTCAGTGTTGCTAGGGAGTTGGAGATGGATATCTCTTATTAACAAGTTGTGAGTATTGCTAGGAGATTGGAGGGCATGCTTTCTCGAGACAGAGGAGAGAGAGGCAAGAGGTCTCGAGAGACTGGTTATTATTCTGGAGATCATGCCCCAAAAACGCGCCTTGGTAGGGGTTATGTAAGTCACACCGTTCATTCAGCTCTTCCAGCCGCCAGCGCGGTTCCACCACCTTATAAGCCTCAATAGCGTTATTATGCACCGTCAGAATCCACGGTGCCTCCTACTGGGGGTGCTATTAGCGGTATTCTGGGAGATCCCCCTACACGTTTACATTTGGGACTACGAGACAATATCTCGGGAGATCCCCTATTGTATTTCTGTGCACTAAGATGTTGCCTTCTATGATATCTTTCTTCTTAAATTTCAGTATTTATTTTACTGCGATATTTAATTCTGCCTTGCTTTATATATACCAGTAGGGCCCTGACCTTACCTCGTCACTACTCGACCGAGGTTAGGCTTGGCACTTACTAGGTACCATTGTTGTGTACTCACACTCTTTCCTTCACATGTTTTTCGTGTGCAGATCCAGGTTATTCTTACTAGCCTCATTCATAGTTGCAGTCGCTGCTACCCGAGACTTCAAGGTACATCTGCCCACGCTTGCAGATCCTCTGAGTCCCTCTTTATCCCCTTATGTTCATTTTCCCTCATTTCTATAGACAATGATGTATAGATTAGTTAGGATTCGTAGAAGCTTGTGACTTACGGTGTTCCGGGTCTTTGGAGTGTTTTGTACATTTCGGAAGTTGATTATTGTATATGCCGAGCGGCATCTCAACTGCTTGTTTAAATTATCTATTCTGTTAGCTGTTACTTTTCATGTTTTCATTTCGTTTCCGAAAGGTGTTAGGCTTACTTAGCCGTAGAGACTAGGTGCCGTCATAACAATGCACGCAGGGAGAATTGGGTCGTGACACATATAAACCATGATGAATTAAATAAAGGATAAATAATATTGCATACCACAATAACTAATACAAATATTTCAACATATCTCGATAAATTAAATAAGTTAAATATTTAGTGTTCTTTGACTGTTGAATGATTAATTGTAATAATAAGATTATTCCAATTTTTTTTGTGTGAAGGATTAATAAAATTATTTCAAGATATCTCGACTAATTATCTTTACATCTAATAAAATTACATATAAAAGGTTATGAATTAAAAGGTAACTAATAATACTTCATATGAAATTAATCAATAAAATACTTTAAGATATCTCGAGACGTCAGACGAGTAAAGATAATAGACGTTTAATTAATATTATTCAATATACATACATCATTATGGATTGCCCGATTGTTTATCCTGAACTTGTGTCACATGAGCTACTTACGCTCCAGGCGGGCCATAAGTCATCACGTAGATGGATGGAGAGTTTCTTAGCCAAAACTTCCACCCGCGATACATTAATGATTTCTGAGACTTATTAGGGATCACCCACTACATCAACGTATTGTCGCGTGCCTCACTCGGACTGATTTTTATTGAGTCGTTCAGGTCGGCCAGTTACAGTTCGTATGACCATTAATTATAGCTCTGATCGAGCATTGGAGACTAGAGACACATATATTACATTTTCCTACCGACGGGGCCACTATCACGTTATAGGACGTAGAAGTTTTATTCGGACTGCTAGTTGACGGTCTTGATGTCCAGTACCCGCCTGCGATTAGGGAGTTTAGGGGGATTGACTATCTACAGATGCTGGAGAGGCTTACTAGATTCTATCCGGCTGTGGAGTCTGCAATTATTGGAGTTAGCTGATTACAGTTATTGCTTGTGATGTAGCACTTTGACGCACTACATGAGCATATCAGTAATCACCCAACCATCTGTTTAAGCATTTGCACTTTTCTCGGTAGTTTGAGGGCATGATTAACTCCGTAAGATGTATTATGACTGGTGTCTATCGTTGAATTTGGTTTTCAGGTGATCCGGAGTTTGATTTGGAAGAATGAATTTCATCGTTGAAGCTTTAAGTTGAAAGAGTTGACCAAGTTTTACTCTTGTGAATTTGACCATAGGATGGAGTTTTAATTATTTCAATAGGTTCATATGATGATTTTGGACATAGGAGTATGCCCGAATTTGAATTTGGATTTCCCTAGAAGGTTTCCACTCAAAAAGTTAGAAATTTGAAGGTTTGGATAGTTCATAAGTTTGATCGGGAGTTGACTTGCAGGGTATTAGATTTGGATTGTGTTTTCGGGAATTGGACTGGCTTCGCTATGTCATCTTCGAGTTGTGAGCAACATTTGAGTTCATTGCGGTTTGATTTGATATGTTTCGGCACGAGTTCTAGAAGTTGGATGTTTAAAGTTCATTCAAGTTTGAATGGAGGTGCGATTCATCGCTTCGATGTTATTATGTGTGATTTGAGGCCTCGAGTAGGTGTGTATTATGTTATGGTAATTGTTAGTATATTCTGGCGGGGTCCCGAGGGGGCCTGAATGAGTTTAAGAAAAGGTTCTGACCAATTCGTTGCAAGTTGCATTTGGCTAAGGCTGCTAGTTCTGGTGTGGCTACATATGCGAACGATTGGTCGCAGAAGCGACTTCGCAGATGCGGGTTCTTCTTCGCAAAAGCGAACAAGGACACCTGGGAGTGAGAGTCCCAGCTGCGGGTGCACACGTTCATCCGCGCAACCGCATATACGGTTCAATGTGCACAAATGCGCGATTGTAGAAGCGGGTAGGAGATCGCAACAACGATGGCTGCTGGTTCAGGGATGCATTGCAAAAGCGAAATAGTTACTGTAGATGTGGGGGTCGCAAATGCGACGATTTGATCGCAATTGCGATGAAGCTGGGCAGATTATATTACATGACTTGGATGTTTTGCTTTTCATATTTTGGAATTTTGGAGCTCGGTTTGGGCGACATTGGAGAGGAATTTCATCACAAGGATTGGGTAAGTATTTTATACTCGGTTTTGATTATTGTTCGTAATTCTATCTTCATTTTTTGTAATTGAATCATGGATTTTAAAGAGAAATTGGGGGTTTTAGCCTAAAGTTTCATAAAGTAAGTTTTTGAGTTTTGAACATTGATTTGGAGTCGGATTTTGGTGAAGCTGGTATGGTTGAACTCGTAATTGAATGGGCTGTCGGATTATATGAGTTTTTTCAGGTTCCAAGGCACGGGCCCGGGTTGGACTTTTGGATTTGTTTTGGGCTTTTGATTAAAGATTCAACCCTTTTTGATCGGGTTTGGTTCCTTGGAATTTTTTATGTATTTGAGTTGCTTTTGGCTAGCTTCAAGGCATTCAGAGGTCGGTATGCGTGGGATGGCATTTTAGGAGCGATTCTTGGCTTGATCGGTATTGAATTTGGCTTGTCCCAAGTAGGTGACACTTCTAAACTTGGTAGTGAAGGTATGAAACCCCGACTTACATGTTATATGATTGATGTTGAAGTGACGCGCATTCTAGGTGATTGGCGTGTGGGCGTGCACTGCATGAATTGTTATTTAGGCGATTCCATGGAACTGTATAGCTATCTATTCTGAACATTTTCACAGTAATATATGTTTTAGAGCACTTGAGATGTTATTTATGCTAGAAATCATGTTTAGGCTATATGCTGGTACTATTGTGACCCATAGTGGTCGTTCTTTGTTGTTGAGTTATTTGCTTAATTGTAGTTATGTACTCAGTCGTATTCTTCATTTCATATTATATCTCAGTCTCTATTATCATATATTGTTACATCTTGTATCATTGTTTACGGATGCTTAGCATGAGTGTTGTGAGACCGAGATACTGGAGAGATTGATGATTGAGTGAGGACGAGGGCCTGTTTGGAGTAATATTTTTGGGATCGGGATACACATCGCAATAATGCTTTATTGATTCATGCCATGATTTGGTTTATTATAACGCTTGGGCTGGATTGAGTCCCTCCGCAGACACCCATAATGGGCGCAATTGCTAGCTATCATTTGCATTGGTCTGGATATGCCCTGATTCATTTGCATGGGGATGGATCTGGCCTAGTTCATTTGCATTGGGCTGGATATGCATCGGTTTAATTGCATTTTGTTTCATTTGCATTTGGCTATATCTACCCTGGTTTATTTTCATATTGGGCTGGATCTTTCATGGGTTTGTTTGCATTTAGGCAGGATCTGCCCTGTGCAGTACTGAGTGACTGAGTGTGCCGAGTATTGAGTATGATGAGTGAGGTTATGTTACACTGAGATTGAGTACTGTGAGAGTGTGAGTACATCAGTTCATCATTGAGATGAATTGCGTTTGACATGCGTACTTGAGATACAGGCATAGAGATGCATTCCCTCATGCTAACCGGATTTGGTGACATTCATGATTTCACATGTTTATTGACATGTAGGCATATGGATGTATTTTCCTCATGTTATCTGAAAAATGAAACATCTTATTTATTGTTGAATGGTTTGTTGGAAAATCATAGTTTTCAAACTTATTAACATTTTTTTTGAGGTTTTCAGGGAAAGATCTGGGATCTATTTTTATACTTGAAAAGCATGTATATTTTCCATAATTATGAACCATCCATGTTATTTCTTGTACCATCTTTATTATATTGTTATGATTTGTTGATGGTTATTGGAGTTGGACTCTGACACCTATCCCAGCTCCTCATTACTTTTAACCTAAGGTTAGGTTTGTTACTTATTGAGTACATGAGGTCTGTTGTGCTCATACTACATTTCTGCACCTTGCTTGCTGATGCTGGATGTTGATATAGCAGCATACGACGGGAGCTGGATTTGAAGATGTACCTCCGTTCCAGTCATAGCCGCGTCTTGATCTTGGTAGCTTTAGTATTTCAGATTTGTTCATGTATATTTCAAACAGATGGTGTATTTTATTGAAACCAACTTTATAAACTCTATATCATAGAAGCTCATGATTTGTACTACATGTCCCTGGGAATTTCTTGTATAAATGAAATTGTATTATCATTTATTTTCTTAATATATCTCACTAAATTGGATAGTTGTTAATTGGCTTACCTGACGGGTTGGGTTAGGTGTCATCATGACTAGTTATGTTTTGGGTCATAACAAGTTGGTATCAGAGCTCTAGGTTCATAGGTTCTACGAGTCATGAGCAAGTTTTTAGTAAAGTCTTGCGGAATGGTATGATGATGTCCATACCTATCTTCGAGAGGCTATAGGGAATTTTGGATAATTTCCATCTTTCTTTCCTTATCGTGCGAAATTGATTTAGCTTAAAAAATAACCCTTTGAATTTCTTCCACGCATTCGTATGCGCATGCGAGCGCTCGGTATCAACTGTGCATCACCTACTTGTAGTTCCATGGATGAGGTGGGAGATGTGATTTCAGTGTGTTGATGATGGGCCAGTCTAGAGGACTTTAGGTCGGGGTTTGACTATAGCTTGAGCACGGAGATTTTAGTTATGTGAGTACGTTCTTCGGACTTATATGTGTTATAGTGTCCCTATGAGTGGAGTTCATTGCTCGACGAGTGGATGGATGGCTACGTGATGGGTACGAGTGACTGCAAGATGTGTTCAAATGGTTTGAATGTGACAAATGAGTTTTCCTGAGATGTAGAATGGGCTAATGGGTGCTTGATTTCTATCTTAATGTGACGTATAGTCTCGAGTTATGAGTGTGTTGAAGGATATTTCATGTTGCTTAACTTTGGAACGAATTAGATTTTCATGTCTTGTTGATGAGTTCAGACTTAGGAAGATTAGGTGATTGGGTGTTAGTTGTGGCAGTGAAAGGGTATAAAGAGATGTCAATTTGAGGCGGAGCAGGTGGGTTATCACCTACAGGGTAATCTACGGATGTGTGATCCATATGATGCCGTGTGGAGGCTTTCTTTTCTACCAGTTGGTTATATGTTTGCGATTCGAGTTTGATCGGTTGTAATAGTTGACTTGTCCGTCACGGGGTTGAATGAGAGGTTTGCAAATGATTTGAGGTATTATAGGGTTGGTGTTACATGGGCTTAAGAAGGATTGAGTTGAATTTTGGTGCGGGATCATGTCAGTAATAGAGCGTGGGCATTATGAATTGTCAAGTGTTTTAATCCTTGTCTTTGAGCCAAGTGGGGGAGTCTTCTATCGACGATTTGATTTTATGGTTATGTGGTACTGGTTTCAGTTAGAGGCATTATTACGAATCAGAAATGACTTGTAAAGGTTGGTTTGAGAATTACTCGAGTAAGGGAATTTCTAGGTACGGGTTGTATTTCACATTATGGGTATATGAAAATCATGGAATGATTGAGTTGTTATGTGTGAGGGATTTAGTGCGCATGTAGTATAAATTTGATTGGTGGCTTTAAGGCAGGACTTCCTTGAGTGTTGTTGTGCTAATGACGCTCAAGTCGTTTGGCCCGTTTGGGCGGCACAATTGAGATTTGAGCAAAAGGGATGGCTCTCTAGAAAGTTCTAACGGTTTCAAGATTTATACGTAACAATTGTGCATTTTTCAGTATAAATGGCAAGAATTTAATATTTACATTGGATGGTTTCGAGACTCGTGATATTTCTATATCATTATGGATTATATATTTCACTATCAAGAAGGCGAAGGAAATGGCTCTAGATTCACAAAAACTCTCTTCAGAGTGGGTGCCTCAGTTGTGGTACTTTTGAGGCGCTTAAGAGGGAATACAATGGCGTATGTGCTTTTGGGCGTGTAGTTTTATGTTAGGACCTCTTGCAGTGAGATTTGGGTAAGGATCGTGGTGTCCGGGCAAGGAGAAGTATCAAATTAAAGGCGATTCAGAAGAAACTCGAAGAAATAGGACAATTTAGTAGCACGTTGGATTAGCACAAAAATGGATGGGATCGGTTCTTTGGGTATTTATGATTTAGTGGGTTCTACAGGTGTTTGTGGCGATACTCTTAGGTTTGGCGACCTGCGTGGCTTGGTTGAGCTAGAGAGATTCAGTTCAGACAACTTGGTTATCTGCAGATGGGTTTCAAAGAGTTACTCAATTATTTCTACCACGATTTGAGATGGATATTTCCTACCGGCGTGAAGAGCATGTTGAGTATTGTGACTTTCTACTGGATGGGATCAAATGCAAGGTTTCTGGCTGATCAAATATGTATTCTACTTATAACTTAAAGTTGATTATGAGATCTCGTACTTTTCATATGATGGCATGATAAATGTGGTGTGTTATGGGGGATTGAGATCCTCGTACTTTTCACGATTCAAATTTGGAGGGAAGGTCATGAATTTTTAATAGCATGGACAGTTTCAGATATGTAATAACCCGAAATATCTTAAGATGCTTATTAATTATTGGATTAGAGAATCAAAGCTACCGAGTCAAATACTAAGCTGGTAAGTGAAAGTTATTATATATTTATATAAAATAGTGTACTAATAATTTGCTAGTAGACCAAATTTACAAGTATCACATATGATTGTTGATAAATTAATTAACTTAGTTGGGTATTTTAATGAATAAATAAATAAACAAAAAAGAAACTAATGGGCCCCACCTTGTGAATCTCACGTGTAAGATGAGAAAATAGGTACTAAAGGTTTTTATTCATTAGAGGAGGCAAACCAAATAAATAAAAAGGTTTCGGGATAGGAATTGGTGGCGGTACATTAAGAGATGTAGATGCTTGGAATTATTTTTCCATTGACAACACAATAAGAGTTTGCCGAGGAGAAAATTACTTGTTGCTTCCTCTCTTTATCTAACAAAGGAAAGGAAATTTCATTTGCTCAGGTACTACTAATTCTTGTATATTTTTTATAACTTATTTTGGCCAACTAGTAATAATGACAATAGGAAATAATAATGTGAAAATTACTAGTGAACATGAATTAAACATAAAAAAGTGAATTAAAAGTTGCCGTGGAAAACTATTTACAATGGTAGTTTTGGTTCCTATTAGTATTACATTAGAGAATAAAATAATTAACTAATAAGTGTTACCGATAAGGGAATATCTTGATGGTAGTAATAATGACCGATGTAATACGAAACAATAAAAAAAGTAGTAGATTTCATTAGAGGAGAAACCAAAAAAATATGAATATGAATTTCAAAACGAATAGGTTATATTAGAAGTCACTGTTTTGCAAAGATTTTCCATTCATGTGAGTGCCGGAGTTGAAATTGATATGGGTACCTATACTGATTAATTAGACTAAGTGTTGAATTTGTTTTTTTGACTTGCTCTAAAAACTGAGAGGATGTTCAGTTAAGGGGTATTGATTGTTCCAAAGCCGTTTTTGTGTAGTTTAAGGTGATCCGAATTCCTGAGAGTATAGTTCTAACTACCGGAAATAGTACTTGTGTCACGACCCAAAACCTAATTCGGGTCGCGATGACGCCCAACAGCGGGGTTAGGCAAGCCAATATAGAAGACACTAGATTTTACCCCCTTGCCCGTCTGATTAAACATATCAGAAATACCAACTTTTAACAATTAGCATGAGAATGACATGATATGATAATATAATCATGAAAGGCATAGGGCCAACACCAAAGCCCATATACAAATATACAGCCCAAATCTCAAAATATATATACTACGTGTGTGCCGGGAACTAGTGTCATGAGGGTCACGGGCATCTACTGAATATACAATGACTAAAAATAAATACAGGGCCTCAGTCTGAATGAAATAGACAGAGAACATGACAAAAGAAACTCCAGGGTGCTGTCAGGAAGTCGCCAGGAAGAGCAGCTCACCTTGAAGTATGATCACGCAATCAATACCTAGCACCGACCTGATAATCAGGTATACCAGCGTCCAGACCTGTACCGTCAAGTACAAAAGAAAAGAAAGTGCAGCATGAGTACATAAATAAATATGTACCCAGTGAGTATCCCGTCTAATCTCGAAGAAGTAGTGACGAGAGGTCGACTCGATACTCACTAAGGTCCAACAATAATAGTATAAAACAGGATATAAGGAAAGCAGTAGACATGCAAATAGTGCACCATAATTGTGAAGAGAATACAGAGTTTCCAAGTAAATATTGAAAGAGGTAACAACTCACCTGTCTCTTTTCCCCAAACATCTGTCAAATCATGAATCAGGAAAACCATACCAAACAGTCATGCGCACACAGGAGTAAGACAACCGGTCGGAGTCATGAGGGAGAATAGCTATGCACTGCCAGGGATCGACCGGCCCGTACCAAAAGTGCATGTTTACCAATAATCCTGACTACGCACTACCGGGGATCGACCGGCCTGTACCAAAAGTGCATCTATCAATGTAGTCCTATCATATCATAGTGCAACTTCGTCCATGCACTACCGGGGATCTACCAGCTCGTACCGAAAGTGCATCCTTAATTAAATCCCTGTGCACTGCCGGGGATCGACCGGCCCGTACCAAAAGTGCACTATAAATCCTCCGTGGCGTACGGCCCACTCCCATAAGATTGAACGAAATCACAAATCGCTCGCGGAAAGTAAATTACGAAGCGACAACATGCGCACACAGAATGTGAAGTTCATTTCACCACAATCCTTTCCAATTATTTAAGTCAATGAAAGCTTAGGGAAACTGTAACATATATAAAAGCATGAATCTAAGCATATAGTTCATTTAAGGTAGAATACATGGCATGTTGTGGTCCCTATCTACCCAGACATGACAATAGTAGTCGCTACGTATGGACTCTCGTCACGTGGTACGCACTTAGCCCCCAAACACAAACATACAACACATAGAACACCTATGGGGACAATTCCCTCTTTCAAGGTTAGAAAGGAGACTTACCTCGCGACGAAATCACCCCTCAGATCAAGGATGCGCCCGAATCTCCGAAATCTACACTCGACGGATCAAAACTAGCCAAAAATAGTATAATTGAATCAATTCTAAGCTCAAAGAAGGAGAATTAATAAGAAATCCCAAAATTAAGCATTCTTGAAGGTTTTCGGAATTTCGACCCCGGGCCCACACGTTCGGATTTCGAAAATTCTTGAAGGAATCAATTACCCGGAGTCTAAGGATCATAATTATGCAAGTTCTTGCTAGAATTCATGGCTAAAATGGATAATTCATAAGATTCCCAAAATCCCTAAATTACTACCCAATTTCATAAATTTTAGGATTTAGAAGAGGGATTTAACTAGGAATTGATGTTAAAGCTAGAACAATTATGGAGTTTTACTTACCTTGACAACAATGGTGGAATATCTCTCTTGAAATGTCTCCAAAAGCTCAAGGAATAAGGTGGGAATGGTGGAAAATGGCAAACTCCCGTATTTAATTAAACTGCCCAGATAATGCTTCTATGCGATCACGACCTAAGGCCTGCGATCGTGAAGACCAGCTTGCCTGACCTCTGCGATCGCGGCAGAGGTCCTGCGATCGCGAAGAACAAAGTGCATGGCCCCCAGACTCGACACTATGCTATCGCATAGGTGTCCTGTGATCGCGAAGGTCAACTGGCCTGACCTCGGCGATCACGACAGAGGTCCTGCAATCGCGAAGAACAAACTCACCCGGCCCAGATGCGACTCAATGCGATCGCGAGAAAAGGCTGCGATCGCGAAGGTGTGGAACCCAGACCTCTGCGATCGCAAAGGGGCATCTGTGATCGCAGAGATCAATCAACAGCCCCCCAAAATCCTTCTCTGCGATCGCAACCCACCTTCTGTGATCGCAGAGAAGGAAACCAGATAGAAGAATTTTTGGTTTTTCTAACTTAGCTCCCGGGGGTCTAAAACACACCCGAGCCCCTTGGGACCCCGTCCAAAAGCACCGGCAAGTATGTATTCATGATACGGACTCACTCGAACTTCCGGAACATGAAAAACAACAACGAAACTAAAACATTCAGGCCCAAAACCAAATTGAATCAACTTAAGAACTTAAGAATTCTAGAATTCACTACATTGCGCCGAACGAGTCTATACTACTCGGAATGACTTCAAATTTTGGCAGACAACTCATAAATGACTATACAGAACTATTCCCGGTCCCGGAATTCCATTCGGACCTCGATAGCATAAAATCACGTCCCAAGCCAAATTTCAAATATAAGGAAATCCTGATTTCCATTTCGGGCGCCGAAATGCCCCCGGGTCATCGAAAACCCGAGTCGAACACACGCCCAAGTACGAAATCATCATACAGAGCTACTGGAGCTGTTAAAACTTGATTCCGAGGTCATTTGCTCAAAATGTTGACCGAAGTCAAACTTGGCCAAATAGGCCAACCTTAAGGAACCAAGTGTTCCCAAACCACCCAAACCATTCCCAAATCCTGAACCACCCGCTCCCGCAAGTCATAAAGCACGAATAGCTGCTATGGAAGGTTTCATTTAAAGGAACAGGATCCTAATATGCAAAACGACCGGCTGGATCGTTACAACTTGGATTGTGAAATTCGAGGTAAGTGAAACTTTAAGCCCATTTTGAAAATATGTTTTCTCTGCATGGTCTATGTGTATGGACAAGCGTACGATAAGCAGATTCGGTGGTCTTAGACTCGTCGCAAATATATTATCTTATGAAAAATACAAGAAATAAATATTATTCTATAATTTCTTTGATAGTTTGATACGACTGTGAGCCATGTGTTGAGTTTGCTACGACTGTGCTCCATGATGTTGAGTTTGATAGTTTGATCCGGTTGTGAGCCATGGCGTTGAGTATGATACGGTTGTGCGCCATGATGTTGAGTTTTATACGGTTGTGCGCCATGATGTCGAGTTTTAGACGGTTGTGCTCCATGATGTTGAGTTTGATACGGTTGTGCGCCATGATGTTGAGTTTGATACGGTTGTGCACCATATTTTTGAGTTTGATACGGCTGTGTGCCATGATGTTGGGCATTGTGTATGCCTTTGTACATCACCCATGCATTGTGTATGCTTCTTGATATATTTGGGGCATTGTGTATGCTTCAGTGAGCATTATGTATGCTCTTTTACATATTTAAGGCATTGTGGTGCCGTTGTGGACTCATAGGTGTGTTGGTAAATTTCTTTCACTGCAATTATGATAAGTCCTTAGTTTGTTCTCTTGCCGGTTAATTCTTAATAACTTTGTTGATACACATATATTGAGTTATTGTGTAATTATCATATTTACTGTATCATTCGTGTTGTGGTGTGTTTGTATTTTCTAAAACTTGTTCTAGAGGTATTTAAAGTGGCGGGTCAAGGATCTTACTGGGTTATATTTACGTACAACTCACTCCTTACCTACATCGCTATGTAGATACCGTTAAGACATGGTATCTAATATACACACATAAATGCAGAATGGTTAAGACATGATTCCTAGAGGCATGATCTCTAAATGCACAAGGAGTTACAGAGTCGTTAAGCATGTTTTATGAATGCACATGAGTAACAGTTTTTGTGTTGATGCTGTTTGTTAACCTAGGAGCATTATTTCTAAGTGATAAATCATAAAGATGAATATGTATTAGTGTCAATTGAGATGCTGAAATAGTAAACCTATGAACATGATATCTAGTGCATGACATAATTTGAATGTATTGGTCCTAAAACAGGGATTCTAATGCAACTATAGATAAAGTAAAGCCTATAACATGGTTTCTACCCCAATGATAGAAATATATAGCTTCCCACCCCATTTCACTAGCCATCCCCAATATTCGTTTATAAATAATTATTACAAACCATTATTTGAATGAATTACATAATTAGATAAATGAAAAGAAGAAGTTACACTATAGGGAGCCTGAAACAGGCCCAGATTTCCAGAACCTCAAATGCCCAAGTATTTCATAGCCTTTCTCGTGTCCGGGTGTGTCAGAGTTCCATAAGGACCCGGGAAGCTCACACGCAGATTTCATAATCAGAACTAAGTAAGTGCAGTGTGGAAGAGCCAACTCCAGTGCATCAGAGTTCAGAAGGATCTCATATGGATCCCAAAGCAGTCATACACTGGAGGGGCAGAACTTAAGGACATAAGAGTAGAGTGAGAGTGCTTAACATAGTTTTGAAAAGGTTTTGGTATAAAATAGTGTTGAAAAGACTCAGTTGAAGTTTATAAAAGTATGAAGTGGTTTTAATAGTAAGATAGTTTTAACATGAATTAAACAAACAACAGATCAAACACAGAACCAAAGAGGTTCAACATACTCATATAAAAATCCTTCACACATGGATCGTTGGGGATTAGAGACAAGTAGAGCATGTATGGTGAACACATAACAGACAGAAGCATAGAAATTTCAAGAATAGCAGCCAAGAGGTCATAGGCTAATGGTTGCATAGGGTCAGAAGTGCTTAGGGGGCTAATGGGATTGGGGATAACTAATGATGTAAACTTAGTATGGTATTATGAATATTAGAATGGACAATAGAAGACATGGTGGTATCAAACAGAATTTAGCATATAATTAGGACAATTCTGAATAAAAAATTGCTTACAAACAGGTTTGTACTAGAAACAAGAGGAATCAATCAATAAACCATTTAAAGATGCATAGACATAAGAGAATCAATTGGGAACATACTATAAAAAAGAGTAACATATTCATAAGCATACTGATCCTAGGAGGGGGTAAGACATAACATAACATGCTAGATGAGCAGTAATGTGAACAGGTTAACTACATGTTGAACAACAAAACCACAGATAGAAACAAATTCAGAACATGATAAACTGAAGCAGTAAAAGAAACATATTGGTTTTGGGACTTGAATTGAAAATTAGAACATACCAGTAAAGAGAGCAAACAAAAAGTGAAGAATAGAAGAGTGCAATAATTAGCCTTGGCTTGCAGCCGGCTAATTCAGTAGTAGTAGCAGGAAAGAAAGTAGGAAAAACTTTGAGTGTGAGAGAGTTTGAACTAATGTCAGTTCGCAATTGCACAATAATTATGGAACTCAGAACCAATTAGAGTAAAATCAGTATAAGTACTCCCTTAATTAAGGGAGTCAACTTCAAATGGTAAAAGACAAATAAAGAAGGAGATCAATTTTGTAACTGGAGCAAAACGAATAAGGAAATAATTCAAACATTGTAGGCACAGAGTAAACAATTAGGTCTAGGTTCATAAGGTTCTAATTAAGGAAATAACAATCAATTAACATTATAGTCAATCATGTGATAAGGCAAGAAATAAACTAAAGTTCGGAAGTTAGTAGAGAATGTTACCATAGGAAATCAGTAAAGGAAATCATCACAAGAAATTAGTGAAAGGTATCAATAGATAGGATTAGTACTGATTAAGGGGAGTTAACACAGATTTCTGTAAATAAAAGAGATAACCACATTATAGGGAAGAAGGAATAAAATCAGAATCCCTAATAAGCATAATAGGGTAGAAATCACTGAAAATCAGGGATTCAAATAGAAAATAGTACTAATTAAAGGAAATTACTACAAACTTCTACGAATGAACGGAATAGACACAGTATAGGCAAAAACAGACAAATCAAAAACCCTAATAAGACAAATTGGGTAAAAATCACAGAGATTAAGAACATATTCATGAGTAACAGGCATACGAACAAATTAAATGAACAAACAAGCAAAGATAGTCTCAGAACCCAGGATTAAAATCCAAAGAATCACGGTTGTTAACATAGTAAATTAGGTAAAAGGGGAAAACTTAAATAAGTTGTTTAAACACAGTAGAAATTATAGAACATCACTTAAAATCAGAGGAAGAGTCATTTTGAAATGGGGGCTAAGAAACCCTAGTTATGAAGACAAAGAGGCGTTTTTGAAAAATTGGAAACATTCTCATGGAAAACAGCAAAATAACACAGAATACTCTTAGATCTGTTACGGATCTAAAGATTCAAGAGATAAAATTAGAATTTTGAGAGAGATAACCCAGATATAGAGAGAGTCAGGCTTAGAAACAATAGGTGTAACGACCTAGCCGATCGTTTTGAGTGTTAGGATCTCGTTCCTTTAAATTAAACCTTCCATAGCGGCTACTCGTGCCTTATGACTTGCGGGAGCGGGTGGTTCGGGATTTGGAAATAATTTGAGTGGTTTAGGAACACTTGGTTCCTTAAGGTTGGTCTATTTGGCCAAGTTTGACTTCGGTCAACATTTTGAGAAAACGACCTCGGAATCAAGTTCTGACAGCTCCAGTAGCTCAGTATGATGATTTTGGACTTGGGCGTATATTCGACTCGGGTTTCTGATGACCCGGGAGCATTTTGGCGACCGAAATGGAAATAAGGATTTCCTTCAGTTTGGAATTTGGCTTGAAACGAGACTTTATGCTATCAAGGTCCGAACGGAATTTCGGGACCGAGAATGGTTCCGTATAGTCATTTATGACTTGTCTACAAAAATTTGGGGTCATTCCGAGTAGTATAGACCAATTCGGTGCAATGTAATGAATTCTAGAATTTCAAAGTTCTTAAGTTTGATTAATTTGGTTTTGGGGTTGAATTTTGAGTTCCATTATTTTTTTTCATGTTCCAGAAGTTTGAGCGAGTCCGTATCATGAATACAGACTTGCCGGTGCTTTTGGACGGGGTCCCGGGGGGCTCGGGGGTGTTTTAGACCCCCGGGAGCTAAGTTAGAAAAACCAGAAATTTTTTCTGTCTGGTTTCCTTCTCTGCGATCGCAGAAGAAGGGATGCGATCGCAGAGAAGTAATTTTGCTGGGTCATCCAATGTTCTCTGCGATCATAGACATCTCTTCGCGATCACATAAGGTCCTCTTTCCAACTCTATGCGAACAAAGACTCACCAATGCGATCGCACAAGTCACCTACGTACCCCTCCTACTGCCTATTCCTCTCTCCGGTCACATACCTCACTCCTGCGATCGCATAATACCACCTTCCTACCCTCTGTAATCGCAGGCCCCATCTATGCGATCGCATAGTGCTTTCTGGAGGCCAAGGTCACTTGTTCTCCTCGATCGCATGCCTGATGCCGTGATCGCACTGAAGGTTTTCCAGGGCAGCCTTTAAATGCCCAATTATGGGCTTTCTTCCTAATTTTCCAATTACCAAACTCCATTGCAGCACCTTAGAGCTGGGGGAAAGGCTGTCTAAAGCCACTATCATCTAAGGTGAGTGACTTCTTCTCTAAATTATCAATTTTTCATGGAATTCATCTAACTTTGTTCTTAAAAATATCAAAATCATGAAATTTGGTAGGAATTTCTAGGGATTTGATAATTAGTGAATTATCCCTATTTAGCCATGAATTCCTAAACAAATTAGGTAATATCGATCCTTAGACTACGGGTAATTTAATCCTTCAAGAATTTTCAAAATCCGAAAGCGTGGGCCCTAGGTTGAAATTTCAAAAATTGCCAAAAATGTTAAATTTTAGGAATTCTTGATAATTCTCTTTCTTGAACATTAAATTGATTCAATTATGCTATGTTTGGCTAGTTTTGAACCGTCAAGAGTAATTTCGGAATTTCGGGCGCATTTGATCCGGTCCTTGGTCCGAGGAGTGCTTTTATCGAGGTGAGTCTCCTTTCCAAACTTGTAAGGGGGAAATGTCCATGTAGGTTCCTTATTTGCTATGTGTACATGTCGAGGGGGCCGCGTACGTACCAAGTGACGAGAGTCCGTGTGTGGCGACTATATTGCTATGTCGGGTAGCCGTAGGACCCACGAGTATGCCATTTTGTGCCTTATTTCAACCATTGTGTGCAATATAATTTGTGTTTATTGTTGAAATGACATGGGTTAGGTAAAAATATGATGATGTAAATCCTAATTGGCTATAAATGATATGATATTGACACAGTCCTGTTGAGTTCACGGTCAAGTCGGTACCGGTAGGTACCTATATGTAAATACTATTATTATCGAGTCAGCACACGAGTCGCAGGTATGATGCGCGATCGTGGGGAGCTTATTATTATCGAGCCAGCACACGAATCGCATGTATGATTCGCGATCGTGGGGAGCTTATTACTATTATCGAGTCAGCACACGAGTCGCAGGTATGATGCGCGATCGTGGGGAGCTTTTTATTATCGAGTCAGCACACGAGCCGCAGGTATTATTCGCGATCGTGGGGAGCTTATTACTATTATCGAGTCAGCACACGAGTCACATGAATGATTCGCGATTGTGGGGAGCTTATGACCTCAGTCCTTATGACCTACCCTATGACTCCAGACGGTTGTCTTGTCTGTGTCGGTACATGTACACTTGAGTCTGGTTCACATATGTTAGTATTTGTCAGGTATTGTTGAATAAAGAGGAATTGGTACTTGGTGCTCTTACTTGTATTACATTATGTGTTCATATGCTTATTGTTTAATGTTTCGCATGCCTATTGCTTTAGCCTTATCTCGTTCTATATTATGTTAATGGACCTTAGTGAGTATCTAGTCGATCTCTCGTCACTACTTCTTCGAGTTTAGACGGGATACTCACTGGGTACATATCTATATATATGTACTTATGCTGCACTTTCTTTCCTTTCTTTACTTGACTTTACTGGTCCGGAGGCTGGTCCATCTAATTTTAAGGTCGGTGCTAGATATTAGTAGCGTGGTCATACTTCACGGTGAGCTGCTTTCCTAGCGACTTCCTAGCAGTACCCTGGAGTTTCATTTGTTAAACTCTCTGTCTAGCTCTTTCAGACTGAGACCCTGTATATGTTGTAGTCATTGTATATTCAGTAGTTGCCCGTGACACTCGTGGCACTAGTTCCTGGCACACACGCGGTATATATTTTTGGGATTTTGGGATGTATATCTATGTGTATGTGTTATTTTAGCGTTGTATCTACTATGATTTTACCTTCACTCAAGGCTAGTATCATGTTGGTTGTTATAAACTGGTAATCATTGACTGGTTTGATCGAATGGTAAGGCTATCACTTAGTGAAAGAGATATTGGCTTGCCTAACCTCGGTGTTGGGCGCCATCACGACCATAATTAGGATTTGGGTCGTGACAACATGGTATCAGTGCTCTAGGTTCATGTAGTCTCACGAGTCACAGGCAAACCCAGTAGAGTCTTGTTGATCGGTACGGAGATGTCTGTACTTATCTTCAGGAGCCTATAGGGTGTTAAGAAACTCCTTTTGTTCATATCCTATCGTGCAGTCGGTGATGTACTCAAACCTGTTCTTCTATTCTCTCACAGATGGTGAGGACGCGTGCTTCACATGCTCCTGATCCAGGGGAGGCTGCTACCCCCGCCGCTCGAGGCCGTGGTAGGGGCAGGGGTAGGTCTCTTGTTCGTAGTAAAGGGCGAGGGCATCCCAGAGCTGTACCGGTTGCATCGATTAGGGATCCTAATGTTGAGGAGAAGGATGAGCTGCCTCCAGTAGCTCCACCACCAACTGATTTTATGATGGCGCCGGGCTTCCAGGAGGTCATGGGTCATTTGATGAGGTTCATGGATACTATATCACAGTTGGGTGTACTTCCATCAGATCCTGCTGCTTCACAAGTAGGAGGGGGATTTCAGACCCCTACTGCTCAGGCTACAGGACCACCAGCAGCAGTACATCGTACTCCAGATATTCCACCAGTGATCGCGGTTCAGCCTGGGGTGGCAGCATTGGAGCCCAGGCCAGTTACAGAGATAGACCAGTAGAAGCAGCTGGGTAGATGGACCCAACTTCGCCCTCCGACCTTCGGGGGTGAGCGGGGAGAAGATGCACAGGATTTCATCAAGAGGTGCAGGGACAGACTGCACAACATGAGGATATTAGAGTCACATCGGGTAGATTTCACGACCTTTCAGCTTGAGGGCAGAGCTTGCCGCTGGTTGCAGTCTTATGTACTCAGTAGACCAGCAGGGTCTCCACCGGTTACTTGGTAGCAGTTTACTCAGTTATTCTTACCCCGATACATTCCACCGTCTGAGAGGGAGAAGCTGCGGGGTCAGTTTGAGAAGTTAGAGCAGGGGCAGATGTCTATGTCAGATTACGAGGACAGGTTCTCAAAGTTGTCTCGCCATTTTCTCATGATATTGCCCAAATATGTTGAGAGGGTTCGACGGTTTGTGGCAGGCTTACATCCGGGTATCAGGACTTCCATGGCCAGAGAGGTGGAGATAGGTACCCCATATCAGCTTGTGGTCGAGATAGCTCGACGTATTGAGGGTTACCGTGCGAGGGGTAGGGAGCAGGGTTAGCCAGGTCAGCAGGACAAGAGGGCCACGTTTGTAGGCGACTTCAGAGGGGCTCCATCTAGGGCCAGGGGTCAGTACAAAAGTGTCCAGTTCAGCAGACCTTCCTATTCAGCACCTCCAGTACCTCCTAGGGTTGTTCCAGTCAAGCCCCAGTTTAGCGCCATGCCAGAGCGCTCCTACCGTCCTCCAGCCATTCATAGTCCATCCAGTGGTTACTCTAGCCGTCAGAGATCCTACGGTTCCTATTTCACTGCTGTGACAGATGATTCTCATCGCACGCTAGCCATTCGGGACTCTTACTCTTCAGGCTAGCAGGATATGTCACATCTGAGATGTTACAAGTGTGGGGACTTTTTCCATATGAAGAGGGATTTCCCCCACTTTAGGGGCAAGGCCGTTCAGCAGAGTCACCAGCGTATGGGTCCTGTGCCAGCAGTTCGACCACCTAAGGGTGGAGGTCATATTGGCAGGGGCCGTCCTAGAAGTGGAGGCCAGTCAGGAGGGGGTCATTCAGCTCCCGCTCTTCCTGGGGAAGCTCAGTCATCAGGTGCTACAGCTAGGTTCTATGCTATTCTGTCCAGGGCGGACACAGTGGCCTCAGACGCTATGATTACAGGTATGATTTCAGTCTGTGGTAAAGAATCTTCAGTTCTATTTGATCCAGGGTCTACATATTCATATGTTTCAGCATTATTTTCCCATTCTCTAGATGTTATTTGCGAGTCTTTGGGTTCTCCCTTGTATGTATCCACTCCTGTGGGCGACTCAATAGTGGTAGACCGAGTCTACCGGTCTTGTGTGATTACCTTTTGTGGGCTTGAGACCATAGCCGACATGTTATTGCTTGATATGGTTAATTTCGAGATTATTTTGGGCATGGATTGGTTATCTCCTTATCATGCTGTATTGGATTGCCATGCCAAGACAGTTACATTAGCCATGCCTGAATTGCCGAGGTTAGAATGGAGGGGTTCTTCAGTCAGTGCCTTCAGCCGGGTTATTTCCTTCATGAAAGCTCGGCATATGGTCGAGAAAGGGTGTTTGTCTTACCTTGCTTATGTGCGGGACACCACCGCCGAGTCTCCTACCATTGATTTAGTATCGGTTGTTCGGGAGTTTCCAGATGTGTTTTCTTCAGACCTTCCAGATATGCCTCCAGATCGAGATATTGACTTCTGTATTGATTTGGCTCCAGATACTCAGCCTATTTCTATTCCTCCTTATCGTATGGCTCCTAAGGAGATAAAAGAGTTGAAGGAGCAGCTTGAGGAGTTGATGGCCAAGGGATTTATCAGGACAAGTGTGTCGCCGTGGGGTGCTCCAGTCTTATTTGTGAAGAAGAAGGATGGGTCTATGCGGATCTGTATTGACTACCGCCAGTTGAATAAAGTGACCATCAAGAACAAGTATCCTCTGCCGCGTATTGATGATTTGTTTGATCAGCTACATGGTGCTCGTGTGTTCTCTAAGATTGATCTGAGGTCAGGCTATCACCAGCTGAAGATTCGGGCTTTTGATGTCTCATAGACTGCTTTTCGCACCAGATATGGCTACTATGAGTTTCTAGTGATGTCCTTTGGCTTGACTAATGCCCCAGCAGCCTTTATGGACTTGATGAATAGGGTATTCAGGCCGTATATTGATTCATTCGTGATTGTTTTCATTGATGATATATTGATCTACTCACGGAGCCTGGGTGAGCACGAGCAGCATTTGCGGGTTGTGCTTCAGATCTTACGAGAATAGAATCTATATGATAAGTTCTCCAAGTGTGAGTTCTGGTTGGAATCGGTGGCATTCTTGGGGCATGTGGTGTCCGGTGAGGGTATCAAGGTTAATCCGCAGAAGATTGAGGCAGTTCAGAGTTGGCCACGTCCTACTTCAGCTTCAGAGATCAGGAGTTTTCTAGGTTTAGCAGGTTACTACCTTTGGTTCCTAGAGGGATTCTCTTCTATTGCCGCCCCATTAACTAGATTGACTCAGAAGAATGCTCCATTTAAGTGGTCTAACAATTTTGAGCCGAGCTTTCAGAGGCTCAAATCAGCATTGACTTCAGCACTAGTGTTATCATTGCCTTCTGAGTCTGGTGTATATACAGTGTATTGCGACGCTTCACGCGTCGGGTTGGGATGTGTGTTGATGCAGGATGGCAGCGTTATAGCTTATGCTTCACGGCAGCTGAAGGTTCATGAAAAGAATTACCATGTGCACGATTTGGAGTTGGCGGTGATTGTTCATGCTTTGAAGATATGGCGTCATTACTTATATGATGTATCTTGTGAGGTCTATACGGACCACCGCAGCCTGCAGTACCTGCTTAAGCAAAGGGACCTTAATTTGAGGCAGCAGAGGTGGCTTGAGTTGTTGAAGGACTATGATCTCACTATTCTGTATCATCCGGGCAAGGAAAATGTAGTGGCAGAGGCATTGAGAAGGCGGGCAACTAGCATGGGTAGTTTGGCCTACATTTCAGCTGAGGAGAGGCCTTTAGCCTTGGACATTCATTCCTTGGCCAATCGATTAGTGAGATTGGACCTTTCCGAGCCTCGTCGAGTTTTGGCTCATGTTGTTGCGCAGTCTTCATTATTGGGAGAGATCAAGACTTGAAAGTTTGATGATCCACGTCTAGCAGAGCTTCGGGATACGGTGGTCCAAGACAGGGCCAAGGAGGTTACCTTAGGCGAGGATGGTGTTCTACGACTCCAGGGTCGATTGTGTGTTCCTGATATTGAGGGCCTGAGGGAAAGGATTCTAGCAGAGGCGCACAGTTCTCGGTACTCTATTCACCCAGGAGAGACGAAGATGTATCGTGATTTGAGGCAGCACTACTGGTGGAGGCGGATGAAGAAGGACATTGTTCAGTATGTGTCCAGGTGTCTTAATTTTACGCAGGTTAAGTACGAGCATCAGCGGCCAGGATGCTGGTTTCAGCAGATGCCCATTCCTCAGTGGAAGTGGGAGCGTATCACTATGGACTTCGTGGTTGGGTTGCCTCGGACTTTGCGGAAGGTTGACGCGGTTTGGGTCATTGTGGACAAACTGACCAAATCGGCGCATTTCATTCATGTGGCTATTACTTATACTTCGGAGAGGCTGACTCAGATTTACCTTCGAGATATAGTTCGGTTGCATGGTGTGCCGGTGTCTATCACTTCTGACCGAGGTCCTCAGTTCACCTTGCACTTCTGGAGAGCTTTGCACAGCGAGATCGATATGCAGATAGACCTCAAATCAGAATTTCACCCTCAGACTGATGGCCGTAAGAGCGTACCGTTCAGATATTGGAGGATATGCTCAAGGCTTGTGTGATTGATTTTGGAGGTCAGGGGGACCAGTTTTTGCCTTTGGCGGAGTTTGCGTACAATAATAGCTATCAGTCCAGCATCGAGATGGCTCTATTTGAGGCTTTATATGGTTGGCGATGCCGTTCTCCGATTGGGTGGTTTGAGACTGGAGAGGCCAAGTTATACGGTACAGATCTGGTCAGAGATGCCTTGGAAAAGGTGAAGATTATTCAGGAGAGGCTCCGTACAACACAGTCTAGGCAGAAGAGCTACGTAGATCAGCGGGCGTGTGATGTATCATTCATGGAGGGAGATAAGGTTATGTTGAAGGTTTCGCCGATGAAGGGCATTGTGAGATTCGGGAAGAAGGGCAAGCTGAGCCCCAGGTTTATAGGTCCTTTCGAGGTGTTGAAGCGAGTTGGAGAGGTTGATTTTGAGCTTGCTTTGCCTCCAGCCTTATCAGGAGTTCACCCAGTATTTCACGTATCCATGCTTCGGAGGTATCATGCCGACTTCTCACACGTAGTTGATTACAGCACTATCCAGTTAGATGAGAAGTTGGGCTACGAGGAGGAGCCAGTGGCTATTGTTGATAGACAGGACTGCCAGTTGAGGTCAAAAGTAGTTTCTGCGGTTAATGTCCAGTGGAGGGGCCAACAAGTTGAGGAGTCGACTCGGGAGTCCGAGCAGGACATGCGGAGCAGATATGCACAACTATTCAGCACTCCAGGTGATATTCTAGTCCCGTTCGAGGACGAACGTTTCTTTAAGAGGGGGAGAATGTAACGACCCAGTCGGTCGTTTTGAGTGTTAGGATCCCGTTCCCTTAGATGAAACCTTCCGTAGCGGCTACTCGTGCCTTATGACTTGCGGGAGCAGGTGGTTCGGGATTTGGAAATGATTTGAGTGGTTTAGGAACACTTGGTTCCTTAAGGTTGGTCTATTTGGCCAAGTTTGACTTCGGTCAACTTTTTGAGAAAACGACCTCGAAATCGAGTTCTGACAGCTCCAGTAGTTCCGCATGATGATTTCGGACTTGGGCATATGTTCGGCTCGGGTTTCTGATGACCCGGGAGCGTTTCAGCGCCTGAAATGGAAATCAAGATTTCCTTAAGTTTGGAATTTGGCTTGAAACAGGACTTTATGCTATCAAGGTTCGAAGGGAATTTCGGGACCGGGAATAGTTATGTATAGTCATTTATGACTTGTCTGCAAAAATTTGGCATCATTCCGAGTAGTATAGACCCGTTCGGCGCAATGTAATGAATTCTAGAATTTCAAAGTTCTTAAGTTTGATTAATTTTGTTTGGGGGTTGAATTTTTAGTTCCGTTGTTGTTTTTCATGTTCCGGAAGTTCGAGCGAGTCCGTATCAAGAATAGAGACTTGCCGGTGCTTTTGGACAGGGTCTCAGCGGGCTCGGGGGTGTTTTAGACCCTCAAGAGCTAAGTTAGAAAAACCAGAAATTTTTGTTGTCTGGTTTCCTTCTCTGCAATCGCAGAAGCAGGGATGCGATCACAGAGAAGTAATTATGCTGGGCAATCCAATGTTCTCTACGATCGCAGACAACTCAGCGCGATCGCATAAGGTCCCCTTCCCAACTCTATGTGAAAGCAGACTCACCTCTGCGATCGCACAAGTCACCTACCTACCACCCTCCCCCTACTGCCTGTTCCTCTCTGCGGTCGCATACCTCACTCCTGCGATCGCAAGCCCCATCTATGCGATCACATAGTGCTCCCTGTGGGGCAGGGTCACTTGTTCTCCACGATCGCAGGCCTGATGCAGCGATCACTTTAGAGCTGGGGGAAAGGCTGCCCAAAGCCACTATCATTTAAGGTGAGTGACTTCTTCTCTAAATTTTCTATTTTTCATGGAATTCATCTAACTTTGTTCTTAAAAATATCAAAATCATGAAATTTGGTAGGAATTTCTAGGGCTTTGATAATTAGTGAATTATCCCTTTTTAGCCATGAATTCCTAAATAAATTAGGTAATTACGATCCTTAGACTACGGGTAATTTAATCCTTCAAGAATTTTCGAAATCCGAAAGCGTGGGCCTGAGGTCGAAATTTCAAAAATCGCCAAGAATGTTAAATTTTAGGAATTCTTGATAATTCTCCTTCTTGAACCTTAAATTTATTCAATTATGCTATGTTTGGCTAGTTGTGAACTGTCAAGAGTAATTTCAGAGTTTCGGGCGCATCTTTTGATCCGGTCCTTGGTCCGAGGAGTGCTTTTATCGAGGTGAGTCTCCTTTCCAAACTTGTAAGGGGGAAATGTCCCTGTTGTTCCTTATTTTCTATGTGTACGTGTCGAGGGGGCCGCGTACCTACCAAGTGACGAGAGTTATTACGTGGCGACTATATTGCTATGTCGGGTAGGCGTAGGACCCACGAGTATGCCATTTCGTGCCTTATTTGAACCATTGTGTGCAATATAAATTGTGTTTATTGTTGAAATTACATGGGAGAGGTAAGAATATGATGATGTAAATCCTAATTGGCTATCAGTGATATGATATTGGCATAGTCCTGTTGAGTTCACGGTCAAGTCGGTACCCGTAGGTACCTATATGTAAATATTATTATTATCGAGTCAGCACACGAGTCGCAGGTATGATTCGCGATCGTGGGGAGCTTATTACTATTATCGAGTCAACACACGAGTCGCAGGTATACTGTGCGATCGTGGGGAGCTTATTATTATCGAGTCAGCACACGAGTCGCAGGTATGATGCGCGATCGTGGGGAGCTTATTATTATCGAGTCAGCACACGAGTCGCAGGTATGATTCGCGATCGTGGGGAGCTTACTACTATTATCGAGTCAGCACACGAGTCGCAAGTATGATTTGCGATCGTGGGGAGCTTATGACCTCAGCACTTATGACCTACCCTATGACTCCGGCCGGTTGTCTTGTCTGTGTCGGTACATGTACACTTGAGTCTGGTTCACATATGTCAGTATTGGTCAGGTATTGTTGAATAAAGAGGAATTGGTACTTGGTGCTCTTACTTGTATTACATTATGTGTTCATATACTTGCTGTTTAATGTTTCACATGCCTATGTCTTTAGCCTTATATCGTTCTATATTATGTTACTGGACCTTAGTGAGTATCTAGTCGACCTCTCGTCACTACTTCTTCTTGTTCAGACGGGATACTCACTGGGTACATATTTATATATATGTACTCATGCTGCACTTTCTTTCCTTTCTGTACTTGACTGTACATGTCCGGAGGCTGGTCCATCTGATTTCCAGGCCGGTGCTAGATATCGGTAGCGTGGTCATACTTCACGGTGAGCTTCTTTCCTTGCGACTTCCTAGCAGCACCCTGGAGTATCTTTTGTTATACTCTATGTCTAGCTCATTCAGACTGCGACCCTGTATATGTTGTGGTCATTGTATATTCAGTAGTTTCCCGTGACACTCGTGACACTAATTCCTGGCACACACGCGGTATATATTTTTGGGATTTTGGGATGTATATCTATGTGTATGTGTTATTTCGGCCTTGTATCTACTATGATTTTACCTTCACTCAAGGCTAGTACCATGTTGGTTGTTTTAAACTGGTAATCATTGACTGGTTTGATCGAATGGGAAGGCTATCACTTAGTGAAAGTTATATCGTCTTGCCTAACCCCGCTATTGGGCGCCATCTTGACCTGAATTAGGATTTGGGTCGTGACAATAGGTTTAGCCGGAAATAGAAAGATCTTACTCGGACGGGCCATGGTGGCCTGAGAACGGCAATAACAGACCATAGGTGTGAGTTGAACAGCCGCTGGTATGCTGAGAGTAAATTTCCTAAGATAACAATATTTAAATATAGGCATGCTGAGAGTAAATTCCTAAGATAACAAGATATCTAATGCAAACATTGATAATTTGTTATAATTACGAACCTAGAACATGATTTCTATATGCAACAGTCATGGATATGCATAGGCAGTGTTATCGTAACAACCATTTATTTTTTATAGTTATTTAACTAGGACAGGATTTCTAAGCGGACAGTAATTGTAACAGTCTATTACTGGTAGTTAACATGATTTGCTAAATGATCGTGAGTGTGATGAGATGCTAAAGTAAAGAAACCTAAAATATGATTTACTAATGCATGGTAGATATGTCCTAAACATGAATTCTATTGCGCACATAGGTGAAGTAAATCCTAAACATGGTTTCTACCCAGATTTATACTAAACATGCATAATCCCACCCTTTTCACTATCAGCCCCGGAGTTATATTTCAAATAATTATTACAGACCAGCATAGCATGAATTACACAACTAAATAAGAAAATCAAGAAGCTATACTATAGAGAGCCTAACAGTAGGCCCAAGTACCAGATCCACTTGCCATATGCCATGGTCTCTTGTAACCCTAGGTGTGTCATAGTCTCTAAGGACCTCAGAAGATCCTAGATAGTGCCTCACACCCAGGTACCCTAGCCAAGGATGATTAAGTTCAGTGTAGAGTGCCAGCCTTGTGTGTCAAAGTTCAATGGGTAATCAAGGTACCCAAGGCAATGCTCACACGAAGGGGGCTGAACCTAAAGTCTAAGAGTAGTGGGAATGCTCATAGTTTAAAAGAGTGTTGAGTTTGAAATATCAGTTCTTTTTAAAATAACTTCAGAGAATAATGAAGTGTTTTGTAAAACAGTTTGCAAAAGGGAGAGGCAATGCAACCACAATCCAGCAGGTAGAGAATTCAGGAAAGGAACAAACACAAGCAGGGATAGGGTTGGGGACAAATAATTCACATGTAAGCAGTAGAATAAGGTTACATATTCACATAGTAACCATATAGTTTTCACAAAGCTACATAGATTCACAGGATCACATTTTAGGCATGAAATCAGAACCATGTAGCATTCAGGTATCATGTGGAGGGGGAAGGTTTATAAAATAGGAAGCTAAGCATGTAACAGTGGTCATGTTGAGATGAGAAACATCAAACTATAAACGAGTGAGCATATTAGTTGCATAAGTCTCACACAGAGTCACAATATAGGAGACATATTAGGCTAAGAGGAAGAGCAGGGACATGCTAATTACACAAGACACAAATAGTTATAGAGAATCACAAAAAGGAAAGGACATTATGGAGTCATGCCAACTACATGGTAGGCAGTAGAACCACAAGATAAAGCACAAAAGGAACAATAAGTAGATAAACAAGAACTGAAGCATATTGTATAGAGATACTATAAAACTAACTTAGAGACATACCAGTCGAGTGATAGAGAATAGCAAAATGCAAAGAGATAGAGAAGCAACAACAAAATGCAAAATAAAAGAGCACTAGAGGACAATAGTGTGCGGAATGAGAGAGCAGCAATAGAGATTACTCAGTCTTGGCTTTAAGCCGACTGAGTGGTCAGTAATAGATGCAAAGAGAAAGAAGAGATGTGTGAAAACACACAGAAAATTCAGAGTAGTGTGCTTAGTGTATTTTTTGTGATCAGTAATCTCAATATCAGTGTGTGAGATCAGTGTATATGTCAGTCAAGAGTGTGTGTGTGTAAATAGAGAAGACAGAGTATATATAGTTTGAAAAACGAGTAGTCACATAGGAAATGAATGCATAATTATGGAAATAACAACCAATTAGTATCAATTAAAATACTGGACTCCTTTAATTAAGGGGTCAAGTTCAAACGGTGCGTCTAGGGCTAAGTAAGGAAAGGAAATCAACTTATAAGACTGATTTTGTTTAATTAGGGACAGGGAAATCACATAGTACATAATAAAATCCAAATACATAGTACATAAATAAGGAAAGTTGAACTAACAGTGTATTTATAAAGTAAAGTTGGGTGCTAATTCTAAAAAATCAATTGAAGGCATCTCGAATCCAATCACAATTACAGGGAATCCAATGTTGTTAAGGAAAGTATCACATGAGTAAGGAAAGCATTCAAAAATTGGTACAAATTTACGAAGGAAATACACAAGATCATCTATTCACGGAAAACATCACAGGTCTTGGTATTTTACACAAAAAGGCAGTACAAAATCAATAGGTAAACAATCAATAAGGTCTCAAATCACAAGGAATCCAGGGTTCAAAAAAAATAATAAGTCAGGAACCCTAACAAGCTGAAACCACAGAGAATCAAGGATTCAAATAGGAGCAACAGTGATGAATCGAATAATTCACATGCAAGAGGTCAGAAACCCTAGTAGTAAAACATGTGAAATTAAGGACTCTCATGAACTCAATAATAACTAAAGGAAATAACAAGAAAAACATGATACAAGTAGAGATTAGAAACTCTAATGAACAAAACATAGTACAATCAAAGAAAACTTAGAGCATTCATGGGAAACAAGTATACCATAATAGTCAAGGCAACAAGGAATCACAAAATACTCGTATAAACCTAGTATAGGTAGCTAAATCGAAAGAAGAACTATTTTGAAAATGGGTCGAGGAACCCTAGTTTTGAAGTTGTTAAAAATGAGATTTTCCGGAGAAAACAATAGAGAAACATCATTGTAAATGTAAAACGGATCCTAAAAGAAAAAAACCAAGATATAGAAGATTAGGGTTTCGTGGAAACCAGAGAAGAGGGAAAACCTCAGATGGCATCGATTTAGGCTAGAGAGACTGCAACACTTACTCAAACGGCCGAGGAAAGGCCAAAAAATGGCATGAGGCCCAAAGGAGGTGACTGGACCGCTCCAGGCTCGTCTGAAGAACTCAGGGTATCACTGAGTAGGTGAGAGACATGTAGATGGCCAAGAGATGATAGAGAATCAAGGTTCCGATGAGAATCCACCGGAGAAGACGACTAGAACCCCATCGGAGAAGATGAAGTCCAAGAGACTTCTAGAGAGTTGTAGAGATAGAGAGAGGAACCGTCTCGAAGGAAAATGAGACGGAGGGGGGGGGGGGTTAGGTGAGTTTAATTATGGTAAGGGGCATCTGGCCGTTGATCTAATTTGATCAACGACTCATATTAATTCGGAGCTGGGCCGTGTATGGGGTTGGTTTGGGCTGGGTCGTTTATGGGTTATAGATGGGTTTGGGCTAGGTAAAACTTAGGCTGGATTTTAAATAAGAAATAGGCTATTTGTTAAATACCCATTAAAAATAGATAGATAATTAATGAAAAATAGCTAATAATTAGATAAAATGAAATTAAGGCTAAATAAGTGAAATAAGTGAAATTAACTAGTATTTAAAATATAAGATGACTAATTACTGAATTAAAATAGCATAAAATGTACAATTAGGCTATAATTGCAAAGTCATTGTAATTATAGCCAAATAATACCAAATTGGCTAATTTGAGAAATAATAAAATCCCAATAGTATTAAACATAAGGTATAAATGACCTATTGAGTAAGAAAAAATGATTTGAAATTGTTTGTAACATCACTCATGCATAATTATGAATAATTATGGAACATAAAAATGTTAAATAAAAAGGAAAATGATTTGATAAAAATACAGAAAATTATTGAAAAATATCGATTACTGCAAAGAGTGATTCTGAAAGCTTATATGCAAGTTTGAAAATAATTTGAGGAAAAATTGGGTATCAACAGCTGCCACTCTTTACCCGTGAAGGATGAAAGAGTTGTCGGGTAAAGATACGATGGCCAATTTTGAACGAGTAGAGATAGTATGAAAGATTTAGGCCGCACCCTGGTTTCTGAGTTGCCTACATATCCCTGGTTTTACAGGAATCAAGCCGTATGTAGTTCCGGAATTACCTGTGAAGTATACCGGTGACGTTTTACAAGAACGGACGCAATGTGCGAGGTAAGGTAAAATAGGAAGGGCTTACGGCGTCGTTTGGGGAACTGGAGCTATCTACTACTGGCTAGCTGGCTGTCCTGGCCGGGTTACCTGCAAACAAATGACAAACGTATATTGTGCGTAATTTAAACATGATGCAAATTCCTGTTGGACTATGACTGCTGTCTTCAGACGGTTAAGGAATGACGTCCTTATACCATGATGTCCTGGGCCATGAATCGCTTGATGCGGGATTCACAGGCTATGAAATGATGTTCTCGGGCCATGAAGATGGTGCCTCCGAACCATGATGCCTTTGAATAATGATATGCAAGTTGAATAAAGAGATCCCCGGGCCATGGAATGATGTTCCGGGGCCATGAAGATGGTGCCTCTGAACGATGACGCCCTTGGACAAGTTGGCGATATTTTAGCCCATGAAAAATGCAGTAGCATGATGCTAACAAGACAGAGCTTAGTCTTGCGAAATTTAGAAAGGGTAGAGCTTAGCCCGAAAGGAAGCAAAAGTAAGTAACAACATGAAAAGTGGTTGCTTTGAAAAGTAAATGAGAGGTAGCATGGAAACTCGGAAGGCAGAATGGTAGCCTTATGCAATGCAGGAAATACAAATGCAGAGAGGGAGGTAGTGTGGAACCTCATAAGGCAGAACATGAGCCTTATGCAATTCAGGAAATGAAAATGCAGAGGGAGGTAGCGTGGAACCTCGGAAGGCAGAACAGGAGCCTTATGCAATGCAGGAAATGAAAATGCAAAGGGAGGTAGCGTAGAACCTCGGAAGGCAGAACAGGAGCCTTATGCAATGCAGGAAATGAAAATGCAAAGGGAGGTAGCGTAGAACCTCGGAAAGCAGAACAATAGCCTCATGCAATGCAGGAAATAAAAATGCAAAGGGAGGTAGCGTGGAACCTCGAAAGGCAGAACAATAGCCTTATGCAATGCAGGAAATAAAAATGCAAATGGAGGTAGCGTAGAACCTCGGAAGGCAGAACAGTAGCCTCATGCAATGCAGGAAATAAAAATGCAAAGGGAGGTAGCGTGGAACCTCGGAAGGCATAACAATAGCCTTATGCAATGCAGGAAATGAAAATGCAAAGGGAGGTAGCGTAGAACCTCAGAAGGCAGAACAATAACCTTATGCACTGCAAGAAATAAAAATGCAAAGGGAGGCAGCGTAGAACCTCGGAAGGCAGAACAATATCCTTATACAATAGAAGAGATAAAAATGCAGAGGGAGGTAGCGTTGAACCTCGGAAGGCAGAACAATAGCCTTATGCAATGCAGGAGATAAAAATGCAGAGGGAGGTAGCATAGAACCTCGAAAGGGAGAACAATAACCTTATGCAGGGAATAACATGACAGTAAGGGTTCTTAGCTTGTGATGAACTGCGGTAATACGATTGTTGCGAAGGAAGCGTTTTCTTGCGATGATAGTAAGGGTCGGCATGTGCAACGCGTTTGAGAGTGTGTCTTTGAGAGATATATGTCTAGCGGGGGATAATAATATGTTTTGGTCTTTCGCCGTCTTCATGCCTGCATCCAAAGAAAAATCATGAGTTCTATAAAGGGGGAAAGGTCAGTTCGCATTCCCGCTGGCGTTTCTTGGCTCGCCCACTTGATCATGATATATCATTAGGGTAGCGTTTGCTAAACAAGTTGTTCCAAAATGGTATGCATGATTTTGAAAATATATAATATAAGCATATAATTTAAAATATTATTAGGTAAACTGACGATTATGACGCGGTTCGAGACATTGCAACTTTTTCCTGCCACGGAATTTTAAGGGTCCTCCTCAAAATTCTGCCCCGGTTTGATGGGTGAATACTTCTGGCGGTTTCTTGTGCGGCGATTGGCTGAACTTGCTTCAGAATTTTGAGAGTCCTCCTCAAAATTCTGCCCCAGTTTCCATTAGTGAGGGGAAATGAGATTTTTATTAAATTGTGACCGAACCCATAGGACTGCCTAAGTATCCCCTCTTAAACGGGAATTAGGTCAGGCGTAGTTCAATCTAAAACATTGAGGAAAGCATAAAGGGTTACACAGAGTAGTGCTTGACTGCATCTGAGTTGATTGGTTTTTGCCAAATTTCTCCATCCATTTCTGCGAGTATGAGTGCTCCTCCTGTCAGCACTCTATGAACCTTGTACATACCCTGCCAGTTGGGAGAAAATTTCCCTTTGGCCTCATCCTGATGTGGAAAGATTTTCTTTAACACCAGCTGCCCCGGTGTGAATCGTCTCGGCTTGACTCTCTTGTTGAAGGCTCTGGTCATCCTGTTATGATATAATTGGCCATGACAGACTATGTTCATTCTCTTTCCATCTATGAGGGCTAGTTGTTCATAACGGCTCCTTACCCATTCTGCGTCACTATGTTCAGCTTCTTGTATGATTCTCAGAGATGGAATCTCAACCTCGGCAGGAATAACAGCCTCTGTACCGTAAACCGACATGTAAGGAGTTGCCCCAGTTGACGTGCGGACTGTGGTACGATACCCCAACAAAGAAAATGATAATTTCTCAGGCCATTGCTTATGCTTATCTATCATTTTCCTCAGTATTTTCTTGATGTTTTTGTTGGCGGCCTCAATAGCTCCATTCATTTGAGGTATGTAAGCTGTGGAGTTCTTGTGTTTGATTTTGAATGTTTCACACATGTCTTTCATCAAATCACTAATGATATTAGATCAATTATCGGTGATGACTGATTCTGGAACTCCGAACCAACAAACAATGCGGTCGCGGACGAAATCGGCCACGACTTTCTTAGTAACTGCTTTGTAGGATGCTGCTTCGACCCATTTGGTGAAATAATCAATGGCAACCAGAATGAACCTGTGTCCGTTAGAGGCG
Organism: Nicotiana undulata; assembly: GCA_005239495.1. Taxonomy (NCBI): domain Eukaryota; kingdom Viridiplantae; phylum Streptophyta; class Magnoliopsida; order Solanales; family Solanaceae; genus Nicotiana; species Nicotiana undulata. The sequence continues at coordinate 35,637 of ML258214.1, read as the reverse complement.
GCATGCTCGATTGGTCCAATAACATCCATGCCCCAGGCGGTGAATGGCCACGGTGAACTTGTTGCATTAAGCTCACTGGGAGGTACCTTTATCATATCCCCATGTATCTGACATCGGTGGCACTTTCGGACATGCTGGATGTAGTCCGTTTCCATGGTCATCCATAAATAACCGGCTTGAAGTATCTTCTTTGCCAAAACAAAACCGTTCATATGTGGGCCGCATGTCCCAACGTGAATTTCCTCTAATAATTTTGATGCTTCCTTTGCATCAATACACCTTAATAGTCCCAAATCGGGAGTCCTCCTATACAGGAATCCTCTGCTGTGAAAGAAATTATTGGATAATCTCTGAAGTGTGTGTTTCTGAGTGGTTTTTGCAAGCTCTAGTATTCTTCTTTTGCCAAGTACTCTTTGATATCATGAAACCAAGAATTTCCGTCTACTTCCACTTCAACATGGGCACAATAAGCTGGCTGATTGTGGATTTTCACTGGAATGGGATCAATGAAATTCTTGTCTGGATGCTGGATCATGGATGACAGAGTAGCCAAAGCATCAACAAACTCATTCTGGATTCTGGGGACTTGCCGAAATTGTACCTTTGTGAATCTCTTTCTCAGCTCCTGTACATAATGTAGATATGGCAATATTTTGGAATTCTTGGTTGCCAATTCTCCTTGTACCTGGTGTACCAGTAAGTCTGAGTCACCAATCACTAACAACTCCTAGACGTTCATGTCGATGGCCATGTTGAGCCCTAACATGAAGGCCTCATATTCAACCATATTGTTGGTGCAGGGAAATCTGAGTTTTACGGATACCGGATAATGCTGGCCGGTTTCTGATATCAGGACTACTCCAATACCAACCCCTTTGAAGTTTGATGCTCCATTAAAGAACATCCTCCAACCGTCGTATGATTCTGCAATGTCTTCTCCTACGAATGATACCTCTTCATCAGTAAAATACGTTTTCAATGGTTCGTATTCTCCTTCCACAGGATTTTCAGCAAGATGATCTGCTAATGCCTATCCTTTGACAGTCTTTTGATCTATGTAAATAATGTCGAACTCGCTCAGCAGGATTTGCCACGTGGCTAGCTTGCTAGAGGGCATCGGCTTCTGAAAGATGTACTTTAGTGGATCCATCCTGGATATGAGATATGTGGTGTAGGCACAGAAGTAAAGCCTTAGCTTCTGGGAGACCCAAGTCAAAGCACAACAAGTGCGTTCCAATAAAGAATATCGGGCCTCATACGGAGTGAACTTCTTGCTGAGGTAGTAGATTGCTTGCTCCTTTCTTCCTGTTTCGTCATGTTGCCCAAGAACGCAACCGAAGGTTCCGTCTAACATTGCAAGGTAGAGTAACAGAGGTCTGCCTGGCTCAGGTGGTACCAGGACTGGTGGTGTTGAGAGGTACTCCTTGATTCTGTCAAAGGCCTTTTGACAATCTTCGTTCCACTTGGTTGCGGCATCCTTATTTAGCATCTTGAAGATTGGTTCACAGATGACTGTGGATTGTGCTATGAATTGGCTGATGTAATTAAGTCTCCCCAGGAAACTCATAACATCCTTCTTGTTCTTCGGCGGTGGCAATTCCTGAATGGCCTTGACATTGGATGGATCCAATTCTATTCCCCGGCGGCTTACTTTGAACCCCAGTAATTTCCCAGCAGGAACCCCGAATGCATACTTCGCATGGTTCAGTTTCAGATTGTATTTTCTTAACATGTTGAAGAACATCCTCAAATCTTCAATGTGATTAGCAGTTTTCTTTGATTTGATAATGACGTCGTCCACATACACCTCAATCTCTTTGTGAATCATGTCATGGAATATAGTAGTCATAGCCCTCATGTAGGTGGCCCCTGCATTCTTCAGGCCGAATGGAATCATATTGTAACAGTATACTCCCCACGGCGTAATGAACGCCGTTTTTTCAGCATCCTCTTCGTCCATCAAAATTTGATGATAACCAGCGAAGCAATCTACGAATGACTGTAACTCATGTTTGGCGCAGTTGTCAATCAGAATGTGTATATTTGGCAAAGGGAAGTCGTCTTTCGGACTGGCCCAGTTGAGATCCCGGTAGTTGACACAGACTCTGACCTTCCCATCCTTCTTCGGCACAGGTACAATGTCAGCTAACCATGTCGGGTACTCAACTACTCGGAGAACTTTGGCATTGATCTGCTTGGTAACTTCTTATTTGATTTTCAAACTCATGCCGGGTTTGAACTTTCTGAGCTTTTGCTTTACCGGTGGACACATTGAATTGGTTGGCAGTTTGTGAGCCACAATAGATGTACTTAGACCAGTCATGTCATCATACGACCAGGCGAATATGTCCTCATATTCCTTTAGAAACTTTGTATACTCTTTCTTTTCTGACGACGACAAATGAATACTGATTCGTGTTTCCTTGACGTTCTCTGAATTCCCCATATTGATAATTTTCATCTCGTCTAGGTTGGACTTAGGTTTGTTCTCAAAGTTCTCAATCTCCTTGACAATCTCGTTGGGTATATCATCTTCCTCTGAATCAATGTCCGTTTGCTGCGTTGTCTCATTGCATGTCACAGTCATCGGTTCATCAAGATAAGTAATAGTAATGCTGTATATATAAAGTAATGGGAGAAAACAATAGAAAATAAATATGAAATTCATAAGGATATTGGAAATGCTTTGATAAAACGAATAATTGTTTTGAACATTGAAGTTCTTATTGCAGGAATTGAAAATGCAGAAAAGGAAAGAAATTCATTTAATAAACAGTAAATAGTGCTTGTTCATTACCCTTGCTACCCCGAGGCTCGGCGGGCTTTGGTCGTACGGATGGACCAGTTATTGAGATGAGCTTCTTTGCTCACTGCCTATATGGAAGGGCTTTCCTCTCCCTCCTCGAGAACAACACAGCAATCCATGTCCCCGTTGTCTAGAAACAAATCCCTCATTGCCGCCAGTGATTCTTCTTCGTCGGACCCATAGATGATATCATCCTACTGGAAAGTCTACTCCAAATGAGGTATTGGTTGATCCAAGGGGTAATAATGACCGTGCCATAGGGGCGACCAGTTTTGAATTCTTCCCATGTATACTCATACCCCAGGCCGAAAGTGGTACCATGTTTCTTGAGCTTGATGGGTTTCATGATCCCTTGGAGGTTCTTACCGAGCCCTTTGCCTGGCTCGTATCCTCCCCAATTCAAGATTCTCTCGATCTTGCTATCCCACCATTTGTCCTAGTCGACAGCATTGACCCGCTCGATATGGTGATAATTTCCTCCGCCCAGTTTTCTATTTCCATCAATTACAGGGATAGTCTGGCGATTGTAAATAGGGTTTCTACCGTCACCGTGGATGATCACCTCTTGATGGTTCTACTCGAATTTTACCGCCTGATGTAGTGTTGACGCTACGGCCCCAGCAGCATGGATCCAGGGTCGTCCTAACAACATATTGTAAGATGTCGGCACAACTATCACCTGAAAGTCCACCTTGAACCAAGTCAGTCCCATCTGCAGACATAAACTGATCTCTCCAATGGTAGACCTTTGGGAACCGTCGAAGGCCTTCACGTTGATCGCTCCATCCTTTATCTCAGGTAGTCCCTTACCCAACTTCTTGAGTGTTATCAGCGGACATATGTTAAGACTCGACCCTCCATCGATCAAGATCCTTATGATGAAATGATCTTCACATTGCACAGTGATGTGCAATGCTTTGTTATGTCGATTAAAGTCTTCTCGGAATTTCAGCAGTTTCTGTTCTAGTGGTGACATGTTTTCATCTAGGACCTGAATACCCCGGCCATTAGTGGACTCTACCCGTTCAACCCTATTCTCTTGTATGGCGCCATTGCATTCTTCCATCTTACTTTTGCCTTTGTATTTTCCCTTGGGAGGACTAGGAGGAGGAGTAGGAGGAGGACCCTTGGATGCCAGAATGCACGAACTAACCTTTGGGGAGGGGAATAATAAATATAGGAAAAACAAAAAAGGTAAGGAAATCAGTGAGGATTATAAAGAATATTGCGGTAATTTAAACACATAATGCGAAAATGTAAAACACATCCTAAGTTGGGGAACCTCTTTGTGCCCGAGGTGGGCCTAGCGACAAATTAATTTTGAGAACTTGAAATGCTAAATGCCTCATTTTATTGATGTAAAAATGGACGAATCCAAAAACAATAAGAAAGAAATAAAATCACTAATGGCCATTGGCCTTATTACATTGGTAAAGCGGAAAAGAAAATCCTATCTAATTGGGTCCAAGAAGGATCTTCTCCAAGCTTGGCCCTCTTGGCATATCATGCTGAGTCTGGGGACTTCGTGCCTCGTTTCCTGCAAAACAAAAAAGGTTAGGCCCTTACCCACATAAGACTCTACTATTTAACATCAATAATTAGCATGAGCATTTAGTTCCCCAAATAAATGCACAGAACGTGAAGGCGTCTGTTTGGGTTCCAGGGAAACCCAATGGACTTTGGACAAGGCTATCTTAAAGGCTATTGTGTGGACAACACATTAGCCTGGCTAGGTTTTACCATGATGCATGCAACATTACAATAGAGTAAGGTTTCTATGGGGTTTTAGACCGGTACTCTTGAGCGGACAACTCAAGGGGGAAGGCACGGAATTGTCGACTGCACCGCTGATCGACTAGTTTTACCGCAAGTACGCCTTTCCGAATTTAGGGGTACTAATATTGGAATAGCGCAACCACTCATTGTAAGCGTTGCTATAGGATTTATTTTTGGAACGAGTGGAATATAAATGCGGAGCATGATATGCAACAAATATGCATGTATTTTCACATTGAGGAAAGCAATAAGGAAAGAAAATACAACGGTTACAATGGAAAGCGGTTACAAAGAAAACATGAAGATATGTTAGTTTCGTTCAGGTGAGATAAACACTTGAAAATATTAAACAGTTAATAGCATATAACGGGGAATAGGAAAAGGTGCAAGCATTTAACAAAATTAAAGGTCCAAATTCACAAAGCAACTTGTAATGGTAAAAGCCTAGGGAACATCCCCAACAGAGTCGCCTGTCGCGCCTCCCTTTTTTTCCTTGCACGGGTTTGGTACGTGGAGATCGGGTTTCATGACATTCTGGACAACTCCTTAAAGGAAAAAGTTTAAGGAAGAGTCGCCACCTAACGATTTTACGGTGCGTTAGGGCACCTAGAATAATTAACTCATAAACTAGTTTGCATTACCATAGATTGGATAAGGTCTTGAAATTATCCCAAGGGGAAGGTATTAGGCACCCCCCGAGATCCACAACTGTGGGTCCCAGCCAAGTAATTTTGTGAATTTGGATAGTAAACAAGTGACAAGCAAGGCTCACGTATGAGGGGATTTCAAGTAAATACTGAAATTATTAAAAGAAATTCGAAGAACAGCAAAGTAAAATCATTTGAATGAAAATGTCCTAGGTTTTAAAGTAATATGGATCACATCAATGCAATACCCGGTATGTCACGCCTTGAGGAGGGGCTACACGTGGTATTAGCGCACCACTCATCATATCCATATTCTACCCTTTCAACCCCGTTAAGGTGTTTAAAACGCGTGTGTTGGTCACGAAGCTTATTGCGTGCTATTACGCGTCCCATCCTATCAGTCCTAGAGGGTAGTAAGGACTACTATTCCTACAAGGCGAGTACTAGGCTGACCCCTAGGTTTAAAGGATAAACTGTAAGTGACATACAATAACAGTTTGGACTACATATAGGGGAAGCATACAGGAGCAAATATGGGCTCATAAATCCATCCACAGGTTGTACACATATATAACACGACTCAAGCACATAAAGGAGTCTCGAGTTTCAGAACCTAAGGCAGGATTTTAGGTGTGAATACAACATTAAGACAGCAGGATTAATGAGTTGCAGAAGAAGTATATGACCAATTTTAACCACTGTAGTTAGAAAGCAATGTGCAGAGAGTTTCTTGTTTATATTGGCTCCTAGAGTTTTCCTAGGCGTCCAAAACGTTCTAGATACTGTTTTAATAGACATACAGAATGCACTTCTTTAGGTTTAGCTCTAGTGAAATAGGTGATTATGTGAGTATGATGGATGCAAGTCCTATAGGCATGGTATCTAAAAATGCAGGCATAATGTAGGCAAACCTAAACATGCTTTCCTGAATACACAAACACTTGCAGAAATTAGAAATCATTATTTTAACGATATTTTACTTATTAACCAAAACATACAGAATTGTGATTTAAGTTGTTGATCCTATCACGTGAATTCTAGATGTTCTTAGCGGTATGCTTAGTACAGTATTTAAATATAGGCATGCTGCGAGTAAATTCCTAAGATAATAGGATACCTAATGCAAACATTGATAATTGGTTATTATTACGAACATAGAACATGATTTCTATATGCAACAGACATGTATATGCAGAGGCAGTGTTATCGTAACAACCATTTTTTTGATAGTTATTTATTTAGGACAGGATTTCGAAGCGGGACAGTAATTGTAACAGTCTATTACTGGTGTCGCGCCCCCTTTTTCTATCACACAGGTTAGGTACAGAGAGATCGAGTCTATGACATTCTGGACAACTCCTTAAAGCAAAAAGGTTTAAGGAAGAGTCGCCACCTAACAATTTTTATGGTGTGTTAGGTCACCTAGAGTTGATAACTCATAAACTAGTTTGTGTTACCAGAGATCAAGGGCTTCAAATTATACCAAGGGGAAGGTGTTAGGCACCCCTCAAGATCCACAACTGTGGGTCCCAACCAAGAAATTTTGTGAATTTGGACGATGAACAAGTAGCAAGCAAGGTTCATATAAGAGGGGATTTCAAACAGGTGTGAAAATCTTTAAAGGTTTAGAAAAAACCATTAGAATAACATTTGAAAAGAAATTGTCCTAGATTTAAAGTAATACGGATCACATCAATGCATTACCCGGTATGTCACGTCTCGAAGAGGGGCTACACGTGGTATTAGCGAACCGGTCATCATATCCGTATTATACCCTTCCCACCCCGTAAAGGATATATAAAGCGCGTGTGTTGGTCACGAATGGTTATTGCATGCTATTACCCGTCCCATTCTATAAGTCCTAGAGGGTGTTTAGGACTAGTATTCATACAAGGCGAGTACTAGGTTGACCCCTAGGTTTAAAGGATAAACTCTAAGCGACATACAATAACAGTTAGGACTACATATAGAGGAAGCATACAAAAGCAAATATGGGCTCATAAATCCCTCCACAGGTTGTACACGTAAATACCACGACTCAAGCATATAAAGGAGTATCGAGTTTCAGAACATAAGGCAGGATTTCAGGTGTGAATACAACATTAAGACACCAAGATTAAAGAGTTGAAGAAGAAGTATATGGCCAATTTTAGACCACTTTAGTTAACAAGGGATGTGCAAAGAGTTTCTGATTTATATTGGGGTCCTAGAGTTTGCCTAGGCATCTGAAATGTTCTAGATACTGTTTTAATAGACATACAGAATGAACTTCCTTAGGTTTAGCTCTAGTGAACAGGTGATTATGTGAGTATGATGGATGCAAGTACTATAGGCATGGTATCTAAAATGCACGCATAATGTAGGCAGACCTAAACATGCTTTACTGAATACACAAACATTTGCAGAAAATCAGAAATCATTATTTTAACGATATTTTACTTATTAACCAAAACATACAGAAACGTGATTCAAGTTGCTGATCCTATTCTCGTGAATTCTAAACGTTCTTAGCGGTATGAAAGTACATTGCTTGAATATAGGCATACTGGGAGTAAATTCCTAAGATAACAGGATATCTAATGCAAATATTGATAATTTATTATTATTAAGAACCTAAAACAGGATCTCTATATAACACCGTTATGTATATGTAGAGGCAGTGTCATTGTGGCAACAATTTCTTATAGTTATTTAACTAGAACAAGATTTCTAAGCGGGACAGTAATTGTAACAACCTATTACTGGTAGTTAACATGATTTGCTAAGTGATCATTAGTGTGATGAGATGCTGAAGTAAAGAAACCTAAAATATGATTTACTAATGCATGGCAAATATGTCCTAAACATGAATTCTATTGCGCACATAGGTGAAGTAAATCCTAAACATGTTTTCTACCCAGCTTTGTACTAAACATGCATAATCTACCCTTTTCACTATCCAGCCCCAGAGTTAGTTTACAAATAATTATTACAGACTGGCATAGCATAAATTACACAAATGAATAAGAAAATCAAGAAGCTATACTATAGAGAGCCTAACAGTAGGCCCAAGTACCAGATCCACTTNGAGTAAGTGCAGTGTAGAGTGCCAACCTTGTGTGTCAAAGTTCAATGAGTACTCAAGGTACCCAAGGCAATGCTCACACGAAGGGGGCTGAACCTAAAGTCTAAGAGTAGCGGGAAGTGCTTGGAGTTTTTAGAAAAAAAAAGAATTTTTTGAGTTTGAAAAGAGTAGTCTGAAACAACAGTACTTTAAAAAAACAACTTAGAAAAAGGTAATAGATGATCTTGTGAAAAAGAAAGGTTTATCAAAGAGAGAAGCAATACAATCGCAACCAGCAGGTAGAGAGTTCAGGAAAGGAACAAACACAAACATTGATAGGTAGTTGGGGACAAATAATTAGCAGTAGAATAAGGTTACAGATTCACATAGTTACCACATAGTCATTTACAAAGTAACATAGATTCACAGAGTCAGATATTAGGCATAGAATCAGAACCATGTAGCATTCAGGTATCATGTGTTTGTAACATAGGAAGCTAAGCATGTAAAGTGGTCATGTTGAGATGAGAACATCAACCCATAAACGAGTAAGCATACTAGTTACATAAGTCTCACACAGAGTCACACGTGAGGAAACAGGAGACATATTAGGCTAAGAGGAAGGGCAGGGACATGCTAATTACACAAGACTCAAACAGTTATAGAGAATCACATGGAGAAAGCAAAATAGCAAAAGGGAAAGGACATTATAGAGTCATGTTAATTACATGGTAGGAAGTAGAACCATAAGATAAAGCACAAAAGGAACAATAAGTAGATAAACAAGAACCGAAGCGTATTGTGTGGAGATACTATAAAACTAACTTAGAGACATACTAGTCGAGTGATAGAGAATAGAAAAACACAAAGAGATAGAGCAGCAACAACAGTATGCAGAATAAGATAGCAGCAGAGGACAATAGTATGCAGATGCAAGAGAGCAACAATGATTACTCATGCTTGTCTTTCAGCCGCCTGAGTGGTCAATAAGTAGTGTGAAAAGCAAGAAATGAGGGGTATGAAAGCAAAGAGAACTCAGAACAGTGTCAGCGCTCTAAGCTTTGAGTTATGCCTTAGTGATATGCAGTGTATCAATATGTTCGTGTCAGTCAAGAGTGTGTTTGTGTAAAGAGAGAAGACAGGGTATATATAGTTTGAAAAACGAGTAGTCACATAGGCAAGAGTGCATTATTATAGAAATAACAACCCATCAGTATCAATTAAGACACTTGACTCTTTTAATTAAGGAGTCAAGTTCAAACGGTGCAGTCAGGGCTAAATAAGGAAAATAAATCAATTCATAAGATTGATTTTGCTTCATTTGGGACAAGGAAATCACCTAATACATAAATAAAGCCAAATACATAGTATATAATTAAGGAAAGTTGAAATAACATTACATTTATAAAGTAAAATAGAGTATCAGTTTTGAAAATCAATTGAGGGGAACTCGGATTCGATTGCAATCACAGGGAATCCAAGAGACTTAAGGAAAACAATCACATGAATACGGAAAGAATTCAAAATTAGTACATGATTACAGAGGGAATACACAATCATGTATTCAAGGAAAACATCACAAGCCCGGGGATTTTTTAACCAGAAAGGCAGTATAAAATCAATAGGTAAACAATCAATAAGGTCTCAAATTACAAGGAATCCGGGGTTCAAAAATAATAAATCAGGAACCCTAACAAGCTGAAACCACAGAGAATCAAGGATTCAAATAGGAGCGACAGTGATGAATCGAATAAGTCACAGGCAAGAAGAAACCCTAGTACTAAAACATATGAAATTAAGGACTCTCATGAACTCAGTAATAACTAAAGAAAATAACAAGCAAAACATGATATGAGCAGAGATTAGAAACTCTAATGAACAAAACATAGTCAAAGAAAACTTGGTGCATTCATGGGAAACAGGGATACCATAATATTCAAGGCAACAAGGAATCAGAAAATGCTCGTATAAACATAGTATAGGTAGCTAAATCGAAAGAAGAACTGTTTTGAATTTGGGTCGAGGAACCCTAGTTTTGAAGTTGTTAAAAAACGAAATTTTCCGGAGCAAACAATAGAGAAACTTCATAATATTGTAAATGTAAAACGAATCTTAAAAGAAAAACCAAGATACAGAAGATTAGGGTTTCGTGGAACCCAGAGAAGAGGGCAAACCTCATGAACGACTTAGATTTAGCCGGAGAGACTGCAAACTTACTCAAACGGTCGGGGTTTGGCCGGAAAATGGCAAGAGACCCAAAGGGAGGTGAGTGAACCGCTCCAGGTTCATCTGAGGAGCCTAGTATGTCACTAAGTGGTTGAGAGGCGGGTAGACGATCAAGAGGTGATGGAGAACCAAGTTTCCGGTGAAAATCCACAGGAGAAGACGACCAGAGACCATCGGAGAAGACGAAGTCAAGGAGACTTCTAGAGAGTCATAGAGAGAGATAGAGAGAGGAAACGTTTCGAAGGAAAATAAGACGGATGTGGAGGGGTTAGGTGATTTTAATTATTGTAAGGGGTATCTGGGCCGTTGATCTAATTTGATCAACGACTTAGATTAATTCGGAACTGGGCCGGGTATGGTTTAGGATCTGGGTTGGGTATTTTAATTGGGTTTGGGTTAGGTATTAATTAGGCTAGATTTTAAAATACAAGTGGCTAGATATTAAATACCCCAAAATAGATAAATAATTAAATAAACAACCAATAATTGTATAAAAAATGAAATTGAGTGTAAATAGATGAAATTACAGTAATTAAATAATAATAAATGAATACTTTTTGAATTAAAACTATCATATAGTACACCATTGGGCAATAATTGCAAAATTATTGTAATTAAAATTAAATCATGCCCAATTGGCTAACTTATGAAATAATTGAATCTTAATGGACAAAAAATGATTAAACATGATATACCGAGCTGCGAAACAGTTTGATATTATTTATAACGCAATTTATGGATAATTATAATATATGAAATGTTAAATAAACAATGAAAAAATAATTTGATAAAATATGGAAGAATATGGAAAAATACCCATTATTATAAAGAACAATTTTGATAGCTTATATGCATGTTTGAAAATAATTTTAGGAAAAATTGGGTATCAACAGCTGCCCCTCCTTACTTGGGAAGGATGAAAGAGTTGTCGGGTAAAGATATGATGGCCAATTTTGACCGAGAGAAAACGGTTTGAAGCGATTCAGGCCGCACCCTGGGTTCTGAGTTGGCTACATATCCCTGATTTTACAGGTATCAGGCCGTATGTAGTTCTGGAATCACCGTCGAAGCATACCGGTGGTCTTTTACAAGAACGAATGCAAGGTGCAGGGTAAGGTGGACGGGAAGGTCTTACGCGATCGTTTTGAGAACTGGAGCGGTCTGATCCTACCTGGCTGGCTGGCTGTCCCGCCCGGGTTACCTGCAAATAAATAACAAGCATATACTGTGCATAATATAAACATGATGCAAGTTCCCGTTGGACTATGAATGTTGTCTTTGGACAATTGAGGATGGCGTCCTTAGACCATGATGTCCTGGGCCATGAATCGCTTGATGCGGGATTTGCAGGCTGTGAAATGATGTTCTCGGGCCATGAGGATGGTGCCTCCGAACCATGATGCCTTTGAATAATGGTGTGCAAGTTGAATAAAAGAGATCCTCATGCCATGAAATGATGTTCTCGGGCCTTGAAGATGGTGCCTCTGAACGATGACGCCTTTGGACAAGTTGGCGATATTTCAGCCCATGAAGAATGCAGTATTATGATGCTGACAAGACAGAGCTTAGTCTTGCGATGTGCGAAAGAAAAAAGGGGCAGATCTTAGCCCGAAAAAAAGCGTAAATAAATAGCTTAACGCAAGGTGATTGCTTTGAAAAGGTAGATAGGAGCTTTGCGTAATGAAGTAGAATGCATAGAGAGGTAGCATGGAACCTTGGAAGGCGGAATGGTAGCCTTATGCAATGTAGGAAATAAATGCAGGGGAGGTAGCGCTTAACCTCGGAAGGCAGAATGGTAGCCTTATGCAATGCAGAAGAGGTAGCGTAGAAACTCGAAAGGTAGAATGGTAGCCTTATGCAATGCAAGAATAAAGTGCAGGAGAGGTAGCGTAGAACCTCGAAAGGCAGAATGGTAGCCTTATGCAATGCGAGAAAATGCAGGGAGATAGTGCTTTGTCTCGGAAGGCAGAACAGTAGCCTTATGAAAAGATGCGAATGCAGGGGAGGTAGAGCTTAACCTCGGAAGGTAGAATAGTAGTCTTATGCAATGCGAGAAAATGCAGGGAGACAGTGCTTAGTATCGGAAGGCAGAACAATAGCCTTATGCAAAGATGCGAATGGAGGGGAGGTAGAGCTTAACCTCGGAAGGCAGAATAGTAGCCTTATGCAACGCGAGAAAATGCAGGGAGACAACGCTTAGTCTCGAAAGGCAGAACAGTAGCCTTACGCAATGCGAGAAAATGAAATGACAGTAAGAGTTCTTAGCTGATGATAAATTTTGGCGATATGATTGTTGTGAATGAAGCGTTCTTTGCGATAATAGTAAGCGTCGGCATGTGCGATGAGTTCGAGAGCATATCCTTGAGAAGTATGCGTCTTGCGGGGATAATAGGATGTTTTGGGCTTTCGTCGTATTTGTGCCTGCATCCGAAGAAAAATCGTGAGTTCTGTAAAGGGGAGGGTTAGTTCGTATACCCGCTGGCTCGGCTTGGCCTATCTCTTTGATAATGATAACTTTGTTGTACCATGGGGGTAGCGTTGCTAAATAAGCTGTTTTGGGAAGTAAATATGCATGGTTTTATAAAATATAACATAAAATTTAAAACAAATTTCTTTGGATGAACTGATGACCACGATGCGGCTCAAGACATTGCAGCCTCTGTTGCTACAGAATTTTGAGGGTCCTCCTCAAAATTCTACCCCAGTTTGATAGGTGAATGCGTTTGGCTGCTGCTTGTGCGGCGACCGGCTGAACTTGCTTCGGAATTTTGAGGTCCCTCCTCAAAATTCTACCCCAGTTTGATAGGTGAATGCGTTTGGCTGCTGCTTGTGCGGCGACCGGCTGAACTTGCTTCGGAATTTTGAGGTCCCTCCTCAAAATTCTACCCAGTTTCCATTCGTGGGGAAAATGAATTTTTTATTAAAATGTGACCGAACCAATAGGGTTGCCTACGTATCCCCTATTAAACGGGAATCAGGTCAGGCGTAGTTCAATTTACAGCATCGAGAAAAACATAAGGAGTTACACATAGTAACGCTTGACTGCGTCTAAGTTGATTGGTTTAGGCCAAACTTATTCATCCATTTCTGCAAGTATGAGTGCTCCTCCTGTCAGCACTCGGTGAACCATGTACGGGCATTGCCAATTGGGATAGAGTTTCCCTTTCTCTTCGTCTTGATGAGGGAAGATTTTCTTTAACACCAGTTGCCCCGTTGTGAATCGTCTTGGTTTGACTTTCTTGTTTAAGGCTATGGTCATTTTGTTTTGATATAGCTGACCATGACAAACCGCGTTCATTCTTTTTCCGTCTTTGAGGGCCAATTGCTCATAGCGACTTCTTACCCATTCTACGTCGCTGAGCTTAGCTTCTTGTATGATTCTCAGAGATGGAATCTCAACTTCAGCAGGAATGATGGCTTCTGCACCGTATACCAACATGTAAGGAGTTGCCCCAGTTGATGTGCGAACCGTGGTGCGGTATCCCAGTAGGGAGAATGACAACTTCTCATGCCACTGTTTGTGCTTCTCTATCATCTTTCTCAGTATCTTCTTGATGTTCTTGTTGGTAGCCTCAACGACTCCATTCATTTGACGTCTGTATGCTGTAGAATTCTTGTGTTTGTTCTTGAAGGTTTCACACATTACTTTCATCAAATCACTGTTTAGGTTGGAACCATTGTCGGTGATGATCGACTCTGGAACTCCGAACCGACAAACAATGCGGTCGCGGACAAAATCGGCCACGACCTTCTTAGTAACTGCTTTGTAAGATGTTGCTTCGACCCATTTGGTGAAATAGTCAATGGAAACCAGAATGAACTTGTGTCCATTGGAGGCTATAAGCTCGATTGGTACAATAACATCCATGCCCCAAGCGGCAAACGGCCAGGGTGAACTTGTTGCATTAAGCTCACTGGGAGGTACCTTTATCATATCCCCATGTATCTGACATCGGTGGCATTTGCAGACATACTGGATGCAATATGTTTCCATGGTCATCCAGAAATAACCAGCCCGAAGTATCTTCTTTTCTAGAACAAACCCATTCATATGAGGACCGCATGTACCAACCTGTATTTCCTCCAACAACTTCGTTGCTTCCTTTTCTTCGACAAATCTTAGCAAACCCAGATCGGGAGTCCTCCTGTACAGGATTCCTCTGTTGTGAAAGAAAATGTTTGACATCCTTAGAAGAGTGCGCTTCTGAGTAGCGTTTGCAAGCTCTGGGTACTCTCCCTCTGCCAAGTACTCCTTGATATCATGAAACCAAGGTCTTCCGTTTGCTTTCACTTCAACATGGGCGTAGTAGGAAGGCTGATTGTGGATCCCTACCGGGATAGGATCAATGAAGTTCTTGTCAGGATGCTGGATCATAGATGACAAGGTGGCCAGTGTGTCACGACCCGAAATCCCACCTTCGGGCCATGACTGTGACTAACGGCGAACCCGCTAGACAAGCCAACATTTGAACTAAATAAAACTGATTAACAACTAAAACGTACAAGATAACTAAGGCATCGATGGTCCGCAATGTGAAGGTTAACAAATAACCAAAATATAACATAGAAATTTAGAAATAAAACCCATATACAAATCCCAGAACTGGTGTCACATACTCACGAACTGTCTAAGAGATTACTAAAACAAAGGTCTAAAAATAAGTACATAGGGCTGTCTTTGAAATATAAAGTAAGACAGAGCTGAAAGTGAAGAGTAGAAGGTGACGCCAAGGCCCACGAACGTCTGCGGGTCTACCTCGATGTCTCCTGTATGAACTGATGAGATGCTCCGACCGTCAGTGATCACCGGGTCCGGCTGCGTAGTCTGCACAACATAAAGAAGTGTAGGTGTAGCATCAGTACAACCGACCCCATGTACTGAGTAAGTGCCGAGCCTAACCTCGGCGAAGTAGTGACAAGGCTAGGACCGACAACAATATATGTACCTATGAAATTCTATATAATAACAGGAAAAATGTCGACGGAAATAAGCAAGTAAGACAGATACGGGGAGAACATGCTGGGGGTAAAAGGGCAACAAAATGCTAGAACGGTAGAACAGGGTAATAATTGAAATGTAAAGATAAAGGTTGGAATTTAACTTCTCAAACAGATAATGAACAACATAAGGCACGGCATGTCCCCTCGTGCATAACCTCATAATCACTCGGCACAGAATGTCCCCTCGTGCGTATATAATAACACTCGGCACGGAATGTCCCCTCGTGCATA
>ML258214.1:0-19569 GCA_005239495.1 Nicotiana undulata | reverse complement strand
TACAATTTCACAGTGTAAGCCTCAACTGAAACAAATAACTCAATAACTCCCCACGTCATGAAACAACATCAAGGTATCACTACTAATTAACCAATTACTCATAGTACGGGGAATATTAAGAACACATTAAAGTATCATCACAATTGACTCACGGGCATGCTTGACCGCAACATATAGACACTCGTCACCAGGCCTACACGTTGGACATTAGTTACACATAGAAAAAAAGACTCTATACCTAATCCCTCAAGATGAGGTTAGGCCAAACACTTACCTCGGCTCCAAAAATGCAAGTCAAGCCTCAATCACAGCCTTCCCTCTCGAATCCAACTCCGAATCGGTAATATCTAGACATAATGGATTTATTAACATCAATAAGTACTCAATAAACCAATTCCCAAGCCTAATTATACATTTCCTACTATTCTTCCAAGAATACTAAAATTCGACCCCGGGCCCACACGTTCAGATTTTCGAAAATTCATGAAGGAATCAATTACCCGGAGTCTAAGGATCGAAGTTATGTGATTTATACAAGTATTCATGGCCTAACATGGAATGTCACAAAATCCTCAAGAACGCTAAAACTATTACCTAATTCTATGATTTTTAGATGATTTAGTAGTGAATTTAATTAGGAATTAATGTTAAAACTAGAAGTTTATGGGGTTTGACTTACCTCTTACAGTGGGTGGTCGTGGAAGGTGCTGCCCAAACTTGGATACTCTCTAATGGAGGTTGATGGTGGATAAAATGAAGAAAACTCGAAATTTGGAAATTTAAGAGGGGCTCCCAATAGAGGTTTCCGCACCTGCGACCTTAGGACCGCAGGTGCGGTCACGCGCCTGCGAGAAATTCACCGCCCCTGCGAAAAAGGGCCTGGGACCCTAGGCTCGCACCTGCAGAGTTTGGAGCCGCGCCAGCGATCCCGCTCCTGCGGAGTTTTGATCGCACCTGCGGAAGCGGTCGCACTTGCGAAGCCCTGGACCGCGGGTGCAGTCCCGCACCTGCGGCTGGGCAACCGCACCTGCGGTCACACCAGCTGTTGTGCACCATCAGTGATTTTTTCTGGTTTTTGGCCTCGTGCGGGGTCCGGGAGGCACCTGGGCCCACCCGAGCCCCCGTCCAAATATACCAACAAGTCCCAAATCATTAAACGGACTTGCTCGAGCCCACGAAACACTCAACACAACGCTAAAACTCAAAATCACCCTCCAAAACCCCTGAATTCAAAACTTAAGAACTTTGAAATTCTAGAATTCTATACCGATGCGCCGAACCGACCCATACAACTCGAAATGACTTCAAATTTTGCAGCCAAGTCATAAATAACGTAGCGGAACTATATCCGGCCTCAGAATTGCATTCGGACCTCGGTAGCAAAAAATCACATTCCTAACCAAATTTCAAGTTTTATGAACATCCTCAAACTTTACTAACTCTAAATCTCTCATTTTGATCTGAAACCCGTCAAATCAAGTCCGTTTTACACCAAATTTCACAGATAGGACAAATAACATATGATAAACCTTTTCCGAGCTCCGATACCGTAATACGGGCTCGGTAACACGACTTTCACATAATTACTCATTTTCAAAATCCTTTATTATTTCCAGAAAACAATTTTCTTTAAAAATTCATTTCTCGGGCTCGGGACCTCGAAATTCGATTTCGGGCATACGCCCAAGTCCCATATTTTCCTACGGACCCTCTGGGACCGTTACATCACAGGTCCGGGTCCGTTTACCCAAACCGTTGACCAAAGTCAACTTTATTAAATTATTCAATTCAAAAATCCCATTTTTATCAAATTTTCACATGGAAGCTTCCCGGCTACCTGCCTTGGGCTGCGCACGCATATTGAGGTGAGATAAACAGAGGCTTTCAGGGTCTCGGAACACAGATTTAGCTGGAATTACTTAGGATGACCTTTTGGGTCATCACACAGTGCGTCGGCGAACTCATTCTGGATTCTGGGAACGTGCCGAAATGCAATCTTTGTGAACCTCTGTCTCAGTTCCTGCACATGATGTAGGTATGGCGGTATTTTGGAATTCTTAGTCGCCCATTCTCCTTGGACTTGGTGTATCAATAAGTCTGAATCACCAATCACTAATAATTCCTGAACATTCATGTCGATGGACAAGTTAAGCCTTAGATGCAAGCCTCATATTCAGCCATGTTGTTGGTGCAGGGGAATCTGAGTTTGGCGGATACCGGGTAGTGCTGACCAGTTTCTATAATTAATACGTCTCCAATACCCACGCCTTTGAAGTTTGTAGCACCATCAAAGAACATCCTCCATCCATCGTAGGATTCTTCAATGTCCTCTACTACGAATGACACTTCTTCATCGGGTAAATACATTTTCAATCGTTCGTATTCTCCATCCATAGGATTTTTAGCAAGATGATCATCTAATGCTTGTCCCTTGACCGCCTTCTGAGTTACGTAAATGATGTCGAACTCACGTAACAGGATCTACCATTTAGCTAGCTTGCCAGTGGGCATGGGCTTCTGAAAGATGTACTTTAGTGGATCCATCCTCGATATGAGGTATGTTGTGTAGGCACAAAAATAATTCCTCAGCTTCTGTGCGACCCAAGTCAAAGCACAACAGGTGCGTTCTAGTAGAGAATAATGGGCCTCATACGGAGTGAACTTCTTGCTGAGGTAGTAGATTGCGTGCTCTTTCCTCCCAGTTTTGTATGTACCAATAGAGGTCCATCTAGCACAACAAGGTAGAGTAATAGAGGTCTACCCGGCTCTGGATGTACCAAGACTGGTGGTGTTAAGAGGTACTCTTTGATTCTATCGAAGGCCTTTTGACAATACGCAGTCCATTTGGTGGCAGCATCCTTTCTTAGCATCTTGAAAATCGGTTCACAAACGCCACTGGACTAGGCTATGAACCAGATGATATAATTGAGCCTTCCCAAAAAGCTCATAACATCCTTCTTGTTCCTTGGTGGTGGCAATTCTTGGATGTCTTTGACCTTTGATGGGTCTAGCTCTATTCCTCGACGACTGACAATAAATCCTAACAGCTTGCCAGCAGGAACCCCGAACGCACACTTTGCGGGGTTAAGTTTCAGATTGTATTTCCTTAACCTGTTGAAGAACTTTCTCAAATCTTCCATCTGATCAGCAGCTTTCTTTGATTTGATGATGACGTCGGCCACATATACCTCGATTTCCTTGTGAATCATATCATGGAATATAGTAGTCATGGCTCTCATGTAAGTGGCCCCTGCATTCTTCAGACCGAATGGCATCATCTTGTAACAATACACTCCCCACGGCGTAATGAAGGCCGTTTTCTCAGCATCTTCCTCGTCCATCCAAATTTGATGGTAACCAGCAAAAAAATATATAAAGGAGTGCAGCTCGTGCTTGGCACAGTTGTTAATTAAGATGTGTATGTTTGGCAGGGGGAAGTCGTCTTTCGGACTGGCCCAGTTGATATCTCGGTAGTCGATGCAGACATTGACTTTCCCATCTTTCTTTGGTACAGGCACAATGTTGGCTAACCATGTAGGATATTCGACCACCCGGAGAACCCCATCATTGATCGGCTTGGTGACCTCTTCTTTGATTTTCAAGCTCATGTCTGGTTTGAACTTCCTGAGCTTTTGCTTCACTGGTGGGCATGTTGGATCGGTTGGCACCTTGTGGGCCACAATAGATGTGCTGAGGCCAGTCATGTCATCATATGACCAGGCGAATATGTCCTCATATTCCCTTAAGAATTCTGTATATTCCTCCTTTTCTGACGACGACAGATGAATGCTTATGCGTGTTTCTTTGACGTTCTCTGAATCCCCCAGGTTGACGACCTCAGTCTCATCTAGGTTGGACTTAGGCCTATTCTCAATGTTCTCGACCTCTTTAATAACATCCTTAGGTATATCATCCTCGTCTGACTCGGAATCCGTTTGTTGTGTTGCCTCATTTCATGTCACAGTCGTCGGTTCATCAAGATAAGTAATAGGAATGCTGTGTAAATAAAGTAATGGGGAGGAAAACAGTAGCAAGTAAATATAATATTTATAAAGAAATTGGAAATGCTTTGATAAATTAAATAATTGTTTAAACATGGGAGCTCTTTCTTGCAGAAATTAAAATGCGGAAAGAAAAAAATTCTTTAAATAAATAAACTATAAAGAAATGCTTGTTTCGTTATCCTTGCTACCCTGAGGCTCGACGGGCTTTGGTTGTCCTGACGTACCAATTGTTGAGATATGATCCCTTGCTCACGACCTGTGTAGAAGGGCCTTCCTCCCCCTCCTCTTCGAGAATGACACAACAGTCCATATCCTCATCATCCAGAAATAGATCCCTCATTGCCGCTAGAGCTTCATCCTCGTCTGTACCATATATGATGTCAGCTGGCTGGAAAATTTGCTCTATGTGGGGTATTGGCTGCTCCAATGGGTAGTAAGGACTGCGCCATGGTGGCGACCAATTATTTAATTCTTCCTAAGTATAATCATACCCTAGACCGAAGGTAGTACCGTGCTCCTTGAGTTTTATAGGCTTTGTGATTCCCTGGAGATTTTTACCGAGCTCTTTGCCAGGCTCGTACCCTTGCCAGTTCAATATGCTTTCGGTCTTACTATCCCACCACTTGTCCTTGTCAATGGCGTTAACAAGTACAAGTGGATTGTCAAGACCCATGGTAAGTAGAGTTTTCTCACTCCTTTTCTTGTTTGAGTTTTTTTTATTAACTCTTTCACTTTTCTGATAGAGTTTTCTACTCGTGGGACATCTTCATCACTTTCGAGGATGTCATTATCTCATGCCCAGGATATTCTGACCAATTCTTCAAAAAGGAAAGTCCAAGATCCCCGCTCTGGAGGGGAAGATGAAGGTGGAGAAGAGGGTGCTTTAATGCACCGGGTGATAAGAAGGCGGGTAGTTTCGGATGACGAGTCTACTCCCGCACCTCTTTCTTCCGTGTTGTTCACCAGGCCTTCTTCTTCTCGTGATCAATCTCAGTCCCAGTCCCCAGCTCGAGGCCCTGCCGAGCGTCTGTTTCACGAAGGGTTTGACATGGACCCTGATGATATTCCCTTAGCTACTATTTACCCGCGCTTTGCTGCTATTTCTGCTCCCCAGGTTATTGTTGTTGTTCCTCCTTCAGTTCCTATTATCTTCTCAGTTTCCCTTCCGTCCATCTCTATTGAAGCGCCCGTGGCTTTTTTGGCTTCCGGCTCTTCTGTCTCTTCTGCTGCTCCTTCTGTCTCTTCTGCTGCTCCTTCTGTCCCTCCTTCCGTGCCTTCTATTATAGAAGAAGGGTCTTCCAGCAGGGAGATGAGAAGGGTCATGATTGAGGTTCCAGCTGGTGGAAGCCTCTTTAAGAAGATTAGTACCGGTGAGCCGGAAATGTGGCTCAAGCCTTTAATTGGCTATGAAGAAAGAGCCAAACTTGACAGCCATGCATCTCTTACTTGGGCTAATGAGGTAGTGCACAATTCCTTAAAGGTATGTACTTTTTAAAAGACCTTTCGCACATATATTGTTTCTTAATTAACAGTTTAACACTTTTGATTGTTTTACAGTTTTTGCAGACGCACCTTATTGGTTTGGAGCTTATGAAGAGAATCTCTCATTATGAAAAAGAGTTGCAACTGCTGCGTGGGCTTGATGATATTAAAGCACAATATGAAAGCCTTCAAATAGAGATGGAAGCTCTGGAAGATGAGAGAGATACCTTAAAGGAGCAGCTGAAGACCGTCAAAGGAGAGCTAGCAGTGGAGAAGGCTTCTTTCAGCCAAGTCAATAAAGACAAGGATGCTCTTGAATCTTCATTTGCTGAGCAGCTGTCAAAAGCCACGGAAGAGATCCGGTACTTGAAGGACTTGTTGGGGCGAAAAGAAGAGTATTCTGGAGAACTCGTACGTAATCTTTCCCAAGCCCAAGAAGATCTCCGTGAAGCCTTGGCGAAGGTCCAGAATCTGGAGGAGTCAGTCGCACCTTTGAAGGTTTCCCTTGAAGCTGCTGAAGCTGAAAATGACAACTTGAAGACACAACTTCATGTATGGTCGAGAAACTATAATGAGCTTGAAGAGTCAACACCTGTTGAAGTGAGTTGGGCATATATGAATGCTCGCCACGACACACTGATGGAGATGAGTCAAGTAGGCTTCGATCTTGATGTTGAGATTGCAAAGTCTAAAGAAGCTATAGATAAGACTCAGCAAGGTCTCTATCTCTCTCCAGTTGATGAAGCAGCGAAAGACCCTCCAGAAGAAGAAGCTGGCTCTCCTCCTCCTCCTCAAGAATGAAGACTTTTTAGTCTCCCTTTTTTTTTATTGGATTGGTGTAATTACTACCAACTTCATCGGGAGTAAGTTTGAAATTTCCGAAGTCCCCAACTGACAACTTAGGGGCATCTGAAAATGTACATATTTATGCGGCTAAGTACTTAGTTTAGTACTTAATTTTTTACTTAGCCGCTTTTATAATAATACAATGCTTTTTTTGAGACTTTTGTAAATTTTGAGCCTTACACTTTACTCAAGTCTATCACTTTTGCTTTCGTGAGGTTTCTGTTCGTACCTCTTAGCTTTCTTTGCATAAAGACGCATGCTTTACTTTGAACCCTTTTATAGTGGGTGTAGTATAAGCTTTAGCCTTTGTTTATAAAAGGCTTTGTTTATGAATTAGGGCCCTTTTAATTAATATTTTAATGAAGAAGACGTCTCAACTTTATTGAAAATGCAATAGAGTAATATGAATTTTCCACATGTTTTAAGAATGTTTTTGTGAGAGGTTTTTGCTTGAACATTCACAACATTTTACATGTGTTACGTTTTTCATCTCAAACTCATGTTGCAACTATTTTGTTTTAAAAGATTTAATAATCACTTGTATTTCGTAACTGTTTTTAGTAGATAACAGTTTTTTCGAGTTAATACAAGGAAGTAACTGTTTTTCATTAGTAACAGTTTTCGTAAGAATTGGGTTTTTTCCCATGACTGTTTTATTTGCAACAGTTGTAAGTACGAGAGAAATGTATTGTAATCCGTAACTGTTTTATTTGATAACAGTTTTGAGAATATATACAAGGGTTTTGATCTTTCATCCGTAACTGTTTTTATTTGAATAACAGTTTTCTATTTGAGTACAAAGATTTCGTAACTGTTTTGATTACAACAGTTTTGGCTAAGTATAATGATGATGATCTTCTATCCCTAATTGTTTTATATGTAACAAATTTTTGTATAAGAGATGTACATTTCTTCTTCGTAGCTAATATTTTGCCTTCTAACCTGAACATGGTTCGAGGGTTTTCAGAGTAGGCTTTTGCAATTCTTGTGCCGGAGTCTTCAGTTCTTTTGCTTGCGTCACTTGACTTGTTGGGTTAATGGTTTTTTAGGCTCGAGTATTCTGACTTCTGGTAGTCTTTGCTTCCTCTTGGCCTTCCATATTATATAGTCCCCCAAGTTTTTGAGCGTTTGAAGAATGAGATCTCGAGCACTTGATTATTCCTTCCTTGTGGTCCTTTCCCTGAAAAAGGAAAACATTCCGGACTCGAAGGTATATACCTTTTTAGATGATGACTGCTTAACCCTTTAAAATATCCATCAGAAAGTGTAACTCTATACTGAGAATTATGTTATTTCCTCGGGTCTTTGCAGGTCTAATGTCATCATCTCATGATGGGTTAGCTTTTTGCCTATCATCTAAAAAAGTTAGTAAAATTTTAAATATTCAAAAATAAAATCTAACATGGGGTACCTGACCGGGGGTACTTCTTTCCTCAGAAATAGTACTTCTTCAGGTGGATGGCGTTCCAACTTGTTGGTAGAATCCTGTCGTCCATGGCTTTTGTCACGCCCAAAAACCGAGGGACACGACCGGCGCTCGACCGGGTAGCCCCAGTCAAGCGGACCTAGATTCCATTTTCCATCCCACGTATTATTCTGAGATTCCCATGTACATTATTCAATTATAATTACAACACATTCTTACAATCTGAAAATAAATTCTAGATTTCTGTCATTGCTCACATGTGGTACAATACTTACAAAATATACATAACACACAGTTTTACTTTACGTGGTCTACAAGTTATACTGCCCAAAATAGATAGGTACATAACCCACATTTCCTGTCTACGGAGCCTCTAAGAGTACGAAGGAGTTATATAACACTTGTCGGTAATAAGGCTCCGGCTATACCTTACAGAATTACCAAAAATAAAATCCGGAAGAAGAGGTGGCATGAACCACACTGGGCCCCGAGAGTAGAGGGTCTCACCAAAACACATGATAGGACGTAGAGGAGGCACTACTGTCGGTGGGCTGGAGTACCTGCTATAGAACCACCTACAATCATCACAAGAGTGTAGTGCCCCCAGCAAAGGGACGTTAGTACATTTGAATTGTACTGGTATGTAAGAATAAACTTTACTCTAAGTAAACTCAATAACGCACAGGCAAGAGAGAGACAGAGAGTCACACAATCACTGCACAAGATATAGAAAGATACACAATGAAAGTTCCACAATTTCCACCTCATCACAATCACAATCGCAATTCCACCCTTGTCCCTTCTCAACATTTCGCCCTTATTTCTTCTGTTGCGGCGCGCAACCCGATCCCACCTGTCCATCACAATCATTTATTATTTTTCTATTGCGGCGTGCAACCCGATCCCACCTGTCCATCACAATCATTTATTATTTTTCTATTGCGGCGTGCAACCCGATCCCACCGAAAAATCATAATCATTTGTTGTGTTTCTATTGCGGCGTGCAACCCGATCCCACCGGACAATCACATCACACCCTTATCACTTTTCACATATCATCCTTATCCCTCCTGTTGCGGCGCGCAACCCGATTCCACCAAAAAATCACATCTCATATCAACAATGACAATTCAGAATTCAATCACAGCAAATTTCAGCAATAGGAATACAACTTCTTTACAACCCACAATACGTATAAAAAGAAAATCGTGCCACAACAAACCTTACCAAATAGTGAATCATATACGATATTACCACAACCTCTTTATTCAATTACATCACACCACAAATCCTTTTCATTACTTGTTACACAGCCTTTAGCAAATACATTCATACTCTTGGATTCATTATCCTACTAGCATCATTTCACATAGCATAGTAGTGTGGTGATCAACTAAAGACAGACAAGGAAAACACTTCACGCTTCAACACAATTCGAACAACCAGTTGCACATATTTACACCAATACACGTACCGTATGATCGAACACCACAAAGCAATTTTACAGAGATTAAAGTTAGCCATACATACCTGGAGTCGAGTTTCCCCTTTTTAATTTCTATCGCAATTCACCGAACCGTCTAGCACCGTCAATATAGTACACAATGCGACATATTTACCTTAGAATTAGGAGTCTCGAATTCATTTGAGCATTTTATCAAACACTATGTGATCCCTTAGCTTAACTAAACCCTTTTTAGTGAAAGATTACTCTACTTGCTTCCCTTTACTAGGTTATGGAAGATTATTCACATGTATGCAAGGTCTCAAATTTCATTCTCAAGAACCAACCTATGTGTGTTTTATTCTTATCTAAATTCTGTGAATTTGGGGGAAATAGGGTGAATACTTACTTCTTATGATGAAGAAGATGACGACTACTCGATAGACTTCCATGCCTGAGTAGAGATGGAGGACCAATTTGGGGAAGATGAGGACTTCTCTCCCTATAACCCACTCTCACTTCTCTCTATTTTGTTTAGAATCCAGTTAAAATGAAAGGGGGTAGGGGTAAATGAAGTTGGGGTCGGGTATAAAATTTAGAAAATTAAAATCCCGTGCCAAAAATGCGGTCAGGAATGCGATCGCATTCCTGACATGCGGTCCGCAGGGTTGATCGTAGAATGGCCCCCAGGTGGGCCAAAATTTGAAAAAAGTCTGCCCAGGTATGCGACCACTATGCGGTCCGCATACTCGTTATGCGATCGCATAGTGCGTCACATAACACCCCTCCCCAAAACTCAAAGGCAATAATGCGACAGTTATGCGGTCCGCAGAACCGAAATGCGGTCGCAGATTGGACTGCATAGTTGTCCTTCAGTTGGGAAGTGATCTGCCCGTGTATGCGACCACTATGCGGTCCACATACACGTTATGCGATCGCATAGTGCGTCTCGTAACACCCAATTTCTGGAAAAATTTAGTTCCTTAAGTCCCGAGGTACTTTTTGTTCAAATTAGGTCCGTTTTAGGAATTTCCACAGTAAAAGCAACTTGGGGACTCGTTCGGGCATTATTTTTAGTAAGATATTTTACGGGTCTTTACAGCTTCCAACTCGTATGTGCCTTTGCCTGCTATGCCTCGGACCTTATAGGGACCTACCCAATTTGGGTTTAGTTTACCAGCTCCTGCTTCCTTTGTTGACTGGAAGACCTTTTTAAGTACAAAGTCCCCAATTTTGAAATACCTGAGATGAGCTTTGCAGTTGTAGTACCGTTATATGATTTGCTTTTGAGTTCCCATCCGTATTAAGGCTGCATCTCTTTGCGACTCGAGCAGGTGTAGATTGGTGTGGAGTTCAATATCATTTGTTTGTTCCGTAGTTGTTGTTACTCTAAGACTTGGTTCGCCAATTTCCACGGGTATTAATGCCTCAGAGCCATAAACGAGTGCGAAAGGACTTTCTTCCGTAACTTTTTTTGATGAAGTCCTGTATGCCCATAACACCGCTGGTAATTCGTCAGGCCAATTGCCTTTGGCTCTGTCTAACCATTTCTTTATCTTGTTGATGATGATTTTGTTCGTCGATTTTGCTTGTCCATTAGCTACGGGATGATATGGTGTTGATGTGATCCGTTTGATTTTCCAACTGTCGAAGAATTCTGTGATTTAAGACCCTATAAATTGTGGGCCATTGTCACACGCGATCTCGTTTGGAATTCCAAACCGGCATATTATATTTCTCCATAAGAAACTCTTAACCTCCTTTTCCCGCACCTGTTTGAATGTTTCTGCTTCTACCCATTTTGTGAAATAATCAATAAGTACAAGTAAGAACCGTTCCTGACCTTTAGCTGGGAGAAGAGGTCCTACTATATCCATTCCCATTTCATGAAGGGCCATGGTGATATAATAAAATGTAAAAATTCTGCTGGTTGGTGCATTTTATTAGCGAACACTTGACATTTGTCACATTTTGATATGAAATTCTCCGCGTCTTCTTCCATTTTGGGCCAGTAATATCATGCTCTGATTAAGGTTTTTACCAAAGATCTTTCACCTGCGTGATTTCCACACTGGCCCTCATGGACTTCTTTTATCACAAACTCCGTATGGTTATCCGAGGCACTTAGCTAGGGGTCCTCCAAACATTTTGCGATACAAGGTGCTGTGAACTAAACAGTATCTCGCTGCTTTGCGGCGGAGCGCTTGATCTGCTTTCTTGTCTTCAGGCACGATACCGTTCTGCAAAAATTTAATAATTTCGTTTCCCCAATCCCAAGTTAGATTATTGAAAGATACCTCATTCTTGCTGTGATCGACTGTCGAATGGAAGAGGTGTACGACGATAGTGTGGTCTTTATTGGTTACGTCCGTAACTGCTGTGAGGTTGGTCAATGCATCTTCTTCAGCATTTTCCTCTCTAGGTATTTGTATTATTTCCCATATTTTGAACTGTCTCACAAGTTCTCGTGCCTTTTCTAAGTACTGTTGCATTCGAGTTTTTTGAGCGATGTAAGTCCCGTTATTTGATTTACCACCAGTTGTGAATCGCTATTGATTTTGATTTGTTCAATTGACAACTCTCGTGCCAATTCTAAACCTGCAATAACAGCCTCGTACTCTGCTTCATTATTAGTTATTGGATAGGATTTGATTGCTTGTCGTATCTTTTCACCCGTGGGTGATATTAGTACAATACCTAATCCTGCTCCTTTTATATTAGATGAACCATCTGTAAATAGGGTCCACTGACCTGGGTTTATACCATTGAAAAGTTGCAGTTCCTTTTCTACTTCAGGAGTAATATTATTGCTAAAGTCAGCTACAAAGTCGGCCAATATTTGTGATTTAATTTCAGTTCTAGGTTGATATGTTATATCATGTTCACTTAATTCTATGGCCCATTTGCCTAATCTTCCTGACAGTTCTTGTTTATGCAAAATATTCTTTAAAGGATATGAAGTTACGATAGTAATTTGATGACATTGAAAATAAGGGCGCAATTTTCTTGATGCCATTATTAAATCTAAAGCTAATTTTTCTAGATGTGGATATCTAGTCTCTGCATCTAGTAAAGTTTTGCTTAAATAATAAATGGGAGATTGTTTACTTCTTTCTTCTCTTACCAGTACTGCATTTACGGCAATTTCTAAGACATCCAGGTAGATGTATAATCTTTCTCCTTCTTTTGGCTTTGATAGCAATGGTGGTTTTGACAAGTAGACCTTCAAGTCTTTTAAAGCCTGTTGACATTCTTCAGTCCATTCGAACTGATTTTGCTTTTTAAGAACTGCAAAGAATTTAAAGCTTTTTTCGGAAGACTTAGAAATAAATCTCCCTAGAGCTGCTATTCTTCCTGTCAATCTTTGGACTTCTTTTTTATTTCTCAAGATTTCAGGTATTTCTTCTATAGCTTTTATTTGTGCTGGATTTACCTCTATTCCTCTGTTAGACACAAGGAATCCCAAAAATTTACCAGATTGTACTCCGAAGGCACATTTTTCTGAATTGAGTTTCATATTGTACCTGCGTAAAATATCAAAAGTGATAGAGAGATGTTGTAGATGATCTACCGCTTGTATTGACTTTACAAGCATATCATCGATGTAAACCTCCATTGTTTTGCCCAAATGTTCTTGGAACATTTTTGTCACTAATCTTTGATAAGTGGCACCTGCATTTTTTAACCCAAAAGGCATAACATTATAACAATAGGTCCCCCGGTTAGTAATGAAGGAAGTCTTTTCTTCATCCAAGGGGTCCATTTTGATTTGGTTATAACCAGAATATGCATCTAAAAAGCTTAACAATTCATGACCCGCGGTTGCATCGATCATTTGATCTATATGTGGCAAGGGAAATGAATCTTTAGGACATGCTTTATTTAAATCAGTATAATCGACACATACCCGCCATTTGCCGTTCTTTTTGGGTACTACTACGGTGTTAGCTAGCCAGTCAGGATACTTTACCTCTCGTATCGAACCTATATTTAAAAGCTTTTGGACTTCTTCATCGATCACTTGATTTTTGAAAGATCCTTGTTTTCGTTTCTTTTGTTTAACAGGTGTGAACGATGAACCTTCGTTTAACTTGTGAGTCATCACTTCTGGTGGGATACCTATCATATCCGAATGGGACCATGCAAAACAATCCTCATTAGCCTTTAAATAATTGACAAACGTAGATTTTTGTTCTGGAGTTAATCTTTCTAACAATTTTATGCCAATGTAAAGTTTCCTTTCGGGCTTTTGTTCTGAGATGGGAACAGCCTCGAGTTCTTCAGCAGTTGTTTTGATATGTTCTTCTTCTTCTGGTTCATGAATGAAATCTAATCTTGAGTCTATGTCCGCATGTTCTGGCTCATTCTTGATGATTACAGGATTTGTTTTGTCATTATCCTCTTCCATACCTATTGGAATATCTATTTCTTTGGTACGTAGCTGATCAGAAGTTTGTTCCATACCTGTTTGTTGATGAGCCTCTGTTTAACAATTCGTTGTTTCTTCCGCGTCTCTTTTGTTGTTAAGAGTTATTGAATTACTATTCCTCGAGGTCTGCTGATCACCCCTAATCTGCCTTATTCCCCATTTGGAAGGGAATTTTATTACTTGATGTAAAGTAGATGGGACTGCTTTCATATCATGAATCCATGGTCTTCCCAGGATGGCGTTGTAAGCCATTTCTGTGTTAATGACTTGGAGTTTTGCATTTTTGATGACTCCCTCAGCATAAGTGTTGAGTTTGATCTCACCTTTAGTTATCACAGTTGAATTTTCGAATCCAGATATGGCTCGAACCTTTGGAATCATTGTGTTTTCTACTAGCATTTCTTCCATGACTTTCATCAAAATAATATTGACTGAACTGCCTGGATCAATCAACACCCTTTTAACGTTAGTGTCATGAATGAGTAAGGATATTACCAGCGCGTCATTGTGTGGAAGTATTAATCCACCAAAGTCTGCGTCGTCAAAAGATATTTGTTCTTCCCTCATTTCTTCTCGAACCCGCTTTCCTTGGGTGCTCGTGACTTTTGATGTTAGCTAGCAGGCTATCCCGTTTACTTCTTCTACTCCATGTATGACATTAACAGTCCATTTTGGGGAGGGTGGTTTTTGTGGCTCCTGTCTGTTCTTCATATATGCTTGTTTACCTTTATCACTAAACAAGTTTGTTAAATAACCTTGTTTTAATAGATGTTCTACTTCACCTTGTAAATATCTGCAATCTGTTGTTCTATGGCCGTGATCATTGTGGAATTCACACCATTGATCGAGGTTCCTCCTGTTAGGATTAGAACGCATTTCTTTCGGCCATTTAACTTTGTCTCCCATACTTCTTAGTATTGAGATGAGCTCAGTGTTGCTTACATTAAAGTTATGGTGTCCAATTTGGGTAATATACCGGAATTGTTCTTCTCAATCTCTCCTGGATCTAGATGAGGATGAGTTTGTATCTCTTCCCGAAGGTTTTGTATTTTCGAACCTGGGACGTAGGTCACATCTCGAGGGTCCTAAGTAAGGATCATACCTGTTTTTACCTGACTTTTTCTCTGATTCTAGGCGTCTTGTTCTGTGATATTCTTCATCTTTTGATCGTGTAATTATATCCTCTTCAATCCTTAGTTTAGTACTGTACCTGTTGTATACATCATTCCATGTCGTGGCGGGGAATTCTCTTAGACTCTCTTTGAGTCGTCTCGTGGATTCTGAACTTTTCTCGTTCAAGTTACTTGTGAATGCCATGGCTGCTCAATTGTCAGGCACCCTTGATAGTTGCATTCTTTCCCTTTGGAATCTGTCTACAAACTCACGGAGCAATTCCTTGTCTAATTGCTTTATCTTGAATATATCTTCCATTCGTTTTTCAACTTTTTGTGCACCAGAATGTGCTTTTATAAACAAATCTGCAAGTTCAGCAAAAGCATTTATAGAGTTTTCAGGGAGAAGAGAATACTAGGTTAAGGCTCCTTTCGTGATTGTTTCTCCGAATTTTTTGACAATGACTGATTATATTTCCTCTTTTGTTAAATCATTGCCTTTTACTCCAGTGGTCAAAGTAGTCACGTGATCACGTGGGTCGGTAGGTCCATCATATTTAGGGACATCAGGCATTCTAAACTTCTTGGGTATAAGTAATGGGGCTGCACTTGGCTTCCAAGGTTGATGAGAATACCTATCCACATCGATTCCTTTGATAATAGGCGGAACATCAGGGATTTGCTCGATGTGATCGTTTTGTTCTTTCATCTGCTTCTGCATGGTTAATAATAAATTTTGTAATTCTGAATAACTAGTCGTACCTTGTCGTGTTTCAGGAAGTGTGTTGAGAGTTTCATCCCTGGTTGAATTTGTTAACCCCACTTGCAAATCTTCTACTATAATTGTATTGTTCAGAGGCAGTGTTGGTGGTTCTGGAGGTACTTGTGGTAATCCTCTTGCGAATTCTCGCAAAGCCTGCCCCACGTATTCAGCAATCATTTGCTTTATTTGATTTGGTTCCACTGGTTGTTCAATATTTTTACGATTGTCAGCTCTTTCAGGAGATGGTTCTCTCGAAACTCGTGGAGTTCCTCGAGGAGGAGTTGAAACTGGGGTTTCATTTCTTTGCTGGTTGTTATCGTNTATTGTTACGATTGTCAGCTCTTTCAGGAGATGGTTCTCTCGAAACTCGTGGAGTTCCTCGAGGAGGAGTTGAAACTGGGGTTTCATTTCTTTGCTGGTTGTTATCGTCATTATTGTTGACGTTGTTGTTGTTGAAATTCGACATGATTTTAAGGATATCGATTGGTAGCGAAAATGGTGATTATCAAATTCCCGGTAACAGAACCAATTTGTTTAACCAAAGAATAAGATCCTTTGACTAAAGCTTAATTTAGGATAAACTCGGGGTACTGATAATCGAATTAGTAAAATAAAGAATAAAGTAGTAATAATTTCAAGAGCGATATGCAAAGAATAAAATAGCTTTATTTCCGAGAATTCAGATGTCTTGTTTGTTACATTTTTATCCCTTTTATAGGGATATTCTCCTAGTACAACGTTTGGATTTCTGTCATGATAGCCTAATTAATGATTAATTATTACATTAATGAGGCGTTACAATGGTGAATAGTAACTGTTATTTTAGGAGTTACATAACGTACAAGACATTGATTGCTGATCTTCGAATCTGCCCATTATTGCGTCCGGATTCGTTGTGACCGTGTCTCTTCTTCTTTGATGATCTTTCCACAGCTAATTCCTTGTATTGGTCGTACCTTTTTATCCCGTGTCCACGTGTGATGTTTTATTTGGTCCACCTGGCTGGCTGAGTCATCCAAAATTTGTACACCTATGAGGCTATATTTTTTACCAATACAAGATTGATTTCCCCGATGGTAGACTTCCGAGATCCATCGAAAGATTTTACATTCATAGACCTTTCTCTTATCTCGTACAATCCCTTTCCCAACTTCTTGAGAGTTTTCAACGAACATATGTTGAGGCTGGATCCCCCATCAATCAGTATCCAAGTGATGAAGTAGTCCTCATATTGCACAGTGATGTATAATGCTTTATTATGAGTGAACCCTTCAGGTAGCAGTTCGTCCTCGTGAAAAGTGATCTTATGACTTTCCAGCACCTGCCCGACCATGTTGGCCATTTCCCCAGTGGTGATGTTATTTGGCACATATGCTTTATTCAACACCTTTATCAAAGCATTCATGTGTGTTTCTGAATTCTGCAGTAAGGACATGATGGATATCTGGGCTAGAGTTTTGTTAAGTTGATCGATGCCTGAGTATTTTTTGGCCTTCACCTTCCTCCAAAGATCGCCTGGGCCTGTCTCAATTATGGGTGGTCTATTGGAAGCCTGTTTGTTAGACTCTACCAAGTGTTCATGTGTATAGACCATGTCGATCCTTGTCATCCCCTGTGCAGCAATAACTTCCTCTATCTTGACTTTACTTT
The DNA here is from genome assembly GCA_005239495.1 of Nicotiana undulata. Lineage (NCBI taxonomy): Eukaryota > Viridiplantae > Streptophyta > Magnoliopsida > Solanales > Solanaceae > Nicotiana > Nicotiana undulata. The sequence continues at coordinate 2,413 of ML258214.1, read as the reverse complement.
TCCTTCTTGCCTCAGCTATGTAGTCCCAAGGTACATCGTTAGTGTGGAAAGGCGGCGTGGTTGACACCGTCACTATGATTGGTGAAGCTATTTTCACTCCAAATGGAACAGGTGCCGTAGCAGGGGGCATAACTTCAACCTCAAACGGCACAAGTGCATCTGCAGGTGGTGCTGCTTCAAAATTGAATGGGACTAACGCAGCTACCTCAACATCTCCGGATGGCTGAATCTTGACTATGATAGATTAATAGTGACTGCTGGCTTCTTTGGGTCATCACCTTCTATGATCAACCCGATCGACCCCTCTGGGTCCCAATCTTCTTCTATCTATATCATGTTGATGCCTCCACCCCTATGGTCTGGGAGCGGATTGTTGCGGACATTGGGAGTAGCTTCCTTTCCTTGGATGACTTTATTATTGATCAAAGACTGGATCTTATCTTTCACTGAGCGGCATTCCTCAATCGTATGCCCTTCATGCCTGAATGGTATGCACATGTCTTATTTGGATTTACCCATTGAGAGGGATTCTCAGGGGTTACAACAGGGATAGGATTGACATAACCATCGGCTTACAGTCTTTCATAGAGATGGTCAATAGGCTCAGCAATGAAAGTATATTGTTTAGGCGGTCTGTTGTCGAAGTTGGGTCGAGGTCTCGGGAAATTTTGGCGAAAGAGGGTGACTGGAAGTGAGATGGTTGAGAGTTGTATCTATGGTAAACATGGGCTAGTTGGGTATATCTAGGAGAAGTAGGCTGATAGGTAGGTGGTGGAGAGGACAAATATGTTGGTGGAGGTGCTGACTGATATGTGGGCGAGGGTGCTTGGTAGGTGAGTGGAGATGTTCGATATGTCAGTGGGGATTTAGGTCCCTGTACAACCATTACGGCTCCCACATCTTTCATTTTGGATATGCCACTAGACTGCAGGGCCTTGTTTTTGGCCTGTAGTGCTTCAAAATTGGTAACCATTCCGCTTTTAATCCGTTCTTCAATTTTCTCACCTAACTTGATGATGTCAGAGAATTTGTGGTTTTCAATCACCATCAATCGCTCATAATACTGCGGTCTTATGCCCCGACAAAGAATTTGTTCTTCATCTAGGGAAGGCCTGACCTTAGCTGCTTCAGACCTCCAACGAGTAGCATACTTGCAGAAAGTTTTCGTGGGATTCCTTTTAGGATTCTGAATATAAAACATGTCTGGAGCATTCTCCACATTGAATCTGAACCGGTCCATAAGGTCTGATGCCATGTTCACCCACTTGGACCACTTCTTAGGGTCTTGGCTGATGTACCAAGACAAAGCATCTCCCCTGAGGCTCCTCATGAATAACTTCATATGAATCTTCTCATCCCTTCCTACTCCAACCAATTTATCACAATAGGTCCTCAGATGGACCCTAGGATCACCTGCACCGTCGAACATCTCGAACTTAGGAGGTTTGTAACCCTCGGGTAGCTCAATATCGGACTGTATGCATAGATCTTCATAGTTCAACTCCCGTACTTCCTTCAACACCTTGAACTCAGCTAGTCAGCTTCTTGAGTTCTTCGGCCAAATTCTTGATAAGCAAATCCTTCTCACTGAATTCAGGTGTATAAGAAATGGGTTGGGTGGAGTGAGGTAGAGTCTCTACGTAGATGGGGTTTTTATGATGGCCTGGTTCCTGGGTATAGAGGTGGTCATTTGTGGAGTTTTTTGGTTCAGGGACGATCAGTGGGGTGTTTCTCGGAGTGTGTCAAGCATTGTATTGTGGTGGAATAATTGGATTTTTCGGTGGAGTTATATGGTGATGAGTTGTAGGAGGATTTTGTTTGTTTGGGGTGTTCTTAGGAGGTATGTGATTTTGGGTGTTCGGATGATTGACATCTGGAACACTAAGTGAGATGGATAAATTTGCCAAATTACGGACATGCTCAAGATCCCCTTAGAGCTTCAACAACTTTTGCTCGAGTTGCGACATAGTGGAGTTCTGGACCTGAGTACCTTAACCGTCAAAAGCTTCTGTTCGTTCAGCTGTCACTGTGTTTTCCTTTCTGATATTTCTCAAATCTTCTACTTTGCCTTTGCCTTTGCCTTTTACCTTAGGTGGACTAGGAGGAGAAGAAGGCGGAGGGCCCTTGGATCTTGTATAGTATGATGATGATGCCAGAATGCACGAACCAACCTCTGGGGAGAGGAATAATCAAAAGAAAGAAAACAATAACAAAAACAAAAGGTAACCAAGTCAGTGAGGGTCATGAGAAAATATTGCAGTATTTAAACACATATTGCAGGAGTGTAAAACGTGTCCTAATTTGGGAGCCTCGTTGTGCCCGAGGTAGGCCTAGCGACAAGTTGATTTTTAGAATTTAGATGCCAAAATGCCTCATTTCATAAATAGACGAATCCAAAACGACACTAAAATAA
>MDKH01220654.1:0-14705 GCA_005239495.1 Nicotiana undulata | reverse complement strand
ACGCCACGTTACGTATTTTACGTAAGAGAAGAGAGAAAAATAACACGTGGGGTTTCACAGTCTACCCTTTCTTAGGGATCTTTTATTTGGTCACAGAGCATTTTGTTCTCGTTCGCCATCTCCTCAATTTTCCTCAGAATGGATGTGAGGGTGTCGTCACCTGCATTATTAACGTAGTGAGTAATACGTGTTATAGGAGGAGGGTGTGTTGCTCGTCTGTCACTGATGCGACGCAAACTATCACATCTTCTCTTTTCGTCCTTTGGGCGGGTTTGTCGAGGATGCTGGTTAGCGTGTTTGTCAACCACGCCTTGAGCAGCTTTTTCACCGCTGGTGGTGCCTCTTCCGTTGTGGACGTCGAAGCCACTTTACCGTGTGAGGTTGTTATGCTGCCGTGAGGAAGGGGTGAACCGCTCCGCGTGGGGGAGACGTTTGGCGTCATGTCCTCAGCATCTGTTTCAGTGACCTCGTTGATGGTGTTTAGGAGGTTGGTAGTAAGACTGGCTACTGCCTTCATCATTTCTTCTCCATTACCTGCCATGTTAAACTATGCACGCAAAGAAAGACAAGGTTTTGCGTTGTTTTCTTTTAGATATGAAAGGAACTAAGACGTTGACTAGAAAATCCCTATACACGACGCCAAATTGTTTGACTAAAAAACGATAATTTTGTTAAACTAATTAATCAGTTATTAAAGGGAGTTAATCCTAGTTAAGCTAATAACTACAGATCCTAAATTAATGGTATGAAAGAAGTGAGCAGTGGAGAGACGGATTTAATGCGCCGACAATAAATGCGTCGAATGTAATAGTATGTAAGAGGTATCAGGTATTAAATAGCAATAAATTGCACTAAATGTAAATAAGGAGGAAGATTGACCCAATAATGAATGAGATGAATGATTCCTTCCTCTGACAGTGATGAATGACAAGAATATAACAGAATATTGGACACTTTCTCGAATATGGTGGAAATGACAATAGATAATCCAAAAAGGTCGAATCTCTTCAGAAAGTTGTTCTTTGTATTTATCTAGAGAGCTTGCTTTTATAAAGAATTCTTATCATATAGAATATTACATGTCTTTTGCCTTATCACACATACTATTTATATGGGTTATTCCCAAAGAACCCTAAAAAGCACAAACAGAGAAAATATTCAATAGAATATTCCCTGTGAAGATCCCAATACAAAATTAGCCGTTACTTCTATCTATGTTGCTTGTCCTCGGCCGTGATGGACCACTCGACGGCTCGTTCTGTTGATCACTGGTCGACCTCGGCCAAACTAAATCCTTTAATTTGCAAATCACTCATAATAATTATCTCCGCGTGCCGAATTTCCTCGGTCTGATTTTACCCATATAATTGTAAGCTTGAAAAGTACGTCTTGAATTTTGAATATAAAAATTAACTTTAAATCAAACAGATATTGTTGAAAAAGCTTGAAAACATTGGCAGAGATAAAGTTTTATAGTTCAAAATATGTTCCGACGTTTTTGCACAACTAATATTTCACATTTAAGCAAATTCCGTCTGAAGTGACTAGACTTAATAAAAAGTTATGAACTTAGGCCATAGTTTAAATAGGGGTCCGAAAACCGGCTATTTATGCACTTCCCCCGATTTTATGTGGTGCCAACGGCCCAGTCAATCCATAAGAATTCCAATGTCTCATTCGCTAGCTGCGGTGGCTCTGCCGCGTTTCGCCACCGTTCTCACGGCGGCGAAGCAGCCACGACTAAGACCAAACCCTAAACCCCAGAATGGTAAGCAAAAGATAAGCACCACCAATCCCAGTGTACCAGCGGCCACCGTCAAGAAAACAACGTCAGGCTTTAACAGCAGGAATAAAGAACCGACGTGGCAGTGTATCCAGAACTGTGGTGCATGCTGTAAACTTGATAAAGGCCCAAACTTTCCTTCCCCTGAAGAAATTTTTGATGACCCTTCTGATATTGAGGTTTTTTTCTCTCATTATTTTGAGTTTAAATTATGTGGGTTTTATGTTTTCGTAATTTATATGGTATTTGTTTGAATACATTGACAAAATGACAACCCCTTGTTAGTATATTAGTATATTTTAGGGGTGGCAAAATGGTTAAAAGAAAAATAGTTAACTACTCATATTATCCACTAAAAAAATGAGTTGGATAATGAACTTTTTAAAAACGGGTCAAATATGGATAAGAACCATATTATCCATTTATAAAATGGATAACCAATAGGTAACCAATGGATAAGCAATGATACTAACTTTTACATTTGTAAAACCTCAAATTGAAGGTTCATCAAGTTAGGGAGACTAAGAGTTCTCCCAAAAATGATCATATGCAAGAAGACGTGTATAATATGGTTACTCATATTGTCCGCCGGTTAACCCGTTTTTTATCCGTATTAAATATGGGTCGGGTCAGATAATTCATCCGTCTTTTCATTACCCGTTTTCGACCCAAACCATATCCGATCCGACCCACCCGTTTGCCCCTCCTAGTATATTTTATTTAAACACTCGAACTAAGGACCGTTCCATTTGAGCATCTGAACTCATGATAAAGTGTTCCTATTAGACACTTGTTGGAGGGAGATATTTTTTAGTTAATTGTTTTTTTAACTGATTTGTCTTATTTTTGTTTGTTATAGCAAAGGCTTATATCCGATGTGTATAATTAAAGAAAGTAGCATATTTTTAGAGGTTAAACATATCCACGTAATGGGCGCTTGAGAACACGCACCAAAGCTTTTCCAAAGTTTGATCTGGAAGTGTCTAATAGAAAAATTTATCATGTGTTCGGGTGCTCAAGTGGAACAACCTTTAGTTCGAGTATCTGTTTATACGGGCAAATTTGATGGGCTATCATCGATGTATTTTGCCTCTTTGTTTCTATTGTCCCGGACTTCAAAGGCTGATTCATGATTTAAACTCTATGGGCTCAATTATAAAGTTTTTAGCATTGACTCATTAAATTTTTAAAATTATGGGTTCATATCTATTATTTTTACAAGTTTAATGAATTTTCATACACAAATTTTCACTTCGTGTCAAAGTTATGGATGCAATTGAACCCGTTGCTGACACACTGCATCTGACCCTGCCAGACTTTGGTGTAGTGGTAAGAGGGTAGCACATGATGTATGTGTTAGGCATAGACAAAGACATGGTATTTACGTTGAGAATAATAGAGGGGGCTCATTATTCACCAATTTCGAACTGTGTCCACTTACCCTCGGTGATTTTTCAGCTAATAAGAAATTGCTCCCGGATTTGGTATAGTGGTAAGAGTGCAACAAGTGATGTGTGTATTAGGCGCATGCCAACGGTATGAACCGTAATACAGACAAACACATGTATACAACAACAACAACTACCTAGTAAAGTCCCACAAAGTGGGATCTGGGGAGGGTAATGCGTACGCAGACCTTACCCCTACCCCGATAGGGCAGAGAGGCTGTTTCCAGTCGACCCTCGGCACAGGAAAGTAAAACAAAAAAGAAAAGACAATTCATTAGTAACTCCAGCAGAAATCGCAGAAATAATAGCATAAACATGAAAGCATAAAATAAATGACATGCAATAATATCAACCGGAAACTACCGTCCGGAAGCTCAAGACAATATGCAAGCCATCTATGGTAAACCCTACCCAACCCCGCCTCACCCTGGTAATGAAGTAAGAAAAGTTCTAGTAACCCCTATCCTACAACCCTGATGCTTGACCTCCAGACCTTCCTATCAAGGGTCATGTCCTCGGTAATCCACATTCTTGTCATGTCCTGTCTAATCACCTCTCCCCAATACTTCTTAGGCCACCCTCTACCTTTACTCGAGCCAACCACCGCCAGCCGCTCACATCTCCTCACCGGGGCATCAAGGCTTCTCCTCCGCACGTGCCCGAACCATCTGAGCCTCGCTTCCCGCATCTTCTCATCTATCGGGGCCACCCCCACCTTCGCCCGAATATCTTCATTCCTAATCATATCTATCCTAGCGTGCCCTCACATCCACTTGAGCATCCTCATCTCCGCTACCTTCATCCTTTGAATATGGGAGTTCTTAACTGGCCAGCACTCTGCCCCATACAACATGGCCGGTCTAGCCACAGCTCTATAAAACTTACCCTTGCGTTTCGGTGACACTTTCTTGTCACACAAGACTCCTGATGCAAGCCTCAATTTCATCCACCCTGCCCCTATACGATGAGTGACGTCTTCGCCGATCTCTCCGTCCCCCTGAATCACCGACCCAAGGTACTTGAAGCTGTCCCTCTTGGGGATGACCTGAGATCCAAGCTTCACGTCCCTGCCTACTTCACTCGACTCGGCGCTAAACTTGCACTCCAGGTACTCTGTCTTAGAACTGCTTAATTTGAAACCCTTAGACTCGAGAGTCTGTCTCCAGACCTCCAACCTCTCGTTAACACCGACCCTCCTCTCGCCAATCAAAACTATGTCATCAGCAAATAACATACACCATGGCACATCCCTTGAATATGGTGTGTTAGTGCATCCATCACCAAGGCAAATAAGAATGGGCTAATCGCAGATCCTTGATGAAGCCCCATAACCACCGGGAAATGCTCCGAGTTGCCTCCCACTGTCTTAACCCTAGTCTTAGCTCCATCATACATGTCCTTGATCGCTCTGATGTAGGCTTCCGACACGCTCTTCTCCTCCAGACATCTCCATAGCACCTCCCTAGGGACCTTGTCATACGCTTTCTCCAAGTTAATAAACACCATGTGCAGGTCCTTCTTCTTATCCCTGAACTGTTCCACCAATCTCCTAACAAGGTGGATAGCTTCCGTAGTGGAGCGACCCGGCATGAAACCAAACTGGTTTTCGGATATAGACGAAGTCTTCTTCACCCTCGCCTCAACCACCCGCTCCCAGACTTTCATGGTATGACTTAGTAATTTGATACCCCTATAGTTGTTACAACATTGGATATCCCCTTTGTTCTTATACAAGGGCACCACTGTACTCCACCTCCACTCCTCCAGCATCCTCTTAGTCTTGAAAATTACATTGAACAACCCAGTCAGCCACTCCAATCCTGTCCTACCCACGCATTTCCAGAACTCCACCGGAATTTCGTCCGGCCCGGTCGCTCGACCCCTACTCATCCTACGCAACGCCCCCATGACCTCCTCCACCCTAATGCGCCTGCAGTACCCAAGATCGCGACGACTCTCCGAATGCCCCAGCTCCCCTAGCTCTATATCCCGATCCCCCTCCTCGTTAAGCAGGCCCCGAAAGTACGTCTGCTACCTCTGCTTAATCTGAGACCCCCCATCAGTACTCTACCATCCTCGTCTTTGATGCACCTCACTTGGTCTAGATCCCGAGCCTTCCTCTCCCTCGCTTTAGCCAACCGAAATAACTTCCCGTCCCCGCCGTTTTCCCCCACTTCCTCGTTGGGAAATGATAGAGGGATAAGCCCATACTAGTTTCGAACCCTGTGACACTAACACTCAGGGATGGCTCGGTTAGTTATGTGGCTGTTGTGAATATGATGGTTTATACTACATTTATCATATTTTATAGAGTATTTGCTTTTATTGTCCCGGGGTTTTGATCTAGTGGTAAAAGCGTTGCACGTGATGTGTGTGTTAGGCACACGACAACTTTTCGGACCATAAGCCTGATATTTAAGTGGATAAGGATGGAGAGATAGGCCCATAATTCACCTGTTTCGAACCGTGCGCCACCGGCCCTCGGGGACTTCTCAGTTATTAAAAAAATAATGTGGGTGTCATGAATATGATGGTTTATACTATATTTATCATATTTTATGTGGTATTTGTGGACATGGATCTGTCAGTTCGACTTATGTATAATATTTGTAGTAGTAGTAGAAAAAAAGTGCTTAGATATGATTGAATTTAGTTAGACAGAAACGTTACAGTTGATTTTTAGAGTTGAATGGTTAAATGAATTTGAGTTCATAAAAGCTGTTAAATTTACATAGAATACGTTATCAGTAGATGAGCTTTTGAGGGGATACTTGATGTCGAATTTCGCGTGGTTATTGATTTTGAGCAAGGTGGCTCGAGGTATATGATATGGACCAGCATTTCGATAGAGTCCGCATTGCAGCAGAGTTATGTTGAGGTATGAACCTTTTTGTTAGAGTCGGATGAGGGTTCTATGGTGCGAGATAGGTACTTAGCATTTCGGTTTGGTGGTACCCGTTGATCTTGCGGGAGGGTTCTCTTGATGAGTCATTTTCGTGACTTTTTCACATCTTAACAATAGTCTTTTATCTTTGATCGCTTTTTGGATATAACCCCTATTTGTATAGAAGATTGGGCGTCTTTTCTAGAGAATCATGTTTTGATGTAAATTCTCTACTTTTTGGTATACTTCCTGTATACGGGAGTTCTCTCCCTTTTGATTAATACAATTTACCTTATAAAATAAAATCAGTAGATTTGTGTAAAATATTTTGGAACGTCCAAAATTGAAAGATCGTTATTCTTAGTACATTTGTGTGAATATTTTGGGCCATCCAAAATGAAAAGACTATTATATAAAGTTTGGAGCTATATATGTGAATTTTACTTCTCAGTTATTTGAAAGCATGGTGGGTTCTGATGGATGGTGCATACATTTTGAGAAGAGCACAAGAAAATGCTCCATTTATGCAGGTGAAACCTTCTTTTTCCAAATGGATTTTGGAGATTTCAGTATTCATCTCTGATGATTTAGTTTTTCCCTTCGTCATATGAGCGGATTTCTTGATTCATTTGTTTTTTAATTTGCTTTAGATCGTCCATATTTTTGTCGGGTGGAACCTGCCATCTTCGAGACACTGTATGGGATTGAAACGAAAAAGTTCAACAAGGAAGCTTGCAGGTAATCCGTTGATGTTGCTCATTTACTCGTTACGTATAGACTTCGTGAAAGTCTAAGTCTTGACCACTGAATTTCTGTCTGAGACGACTGTTTTAATTGAAAGGATGTCTTGATTGCAGTTCTTGTGTAGATACAATTAAAGCGATATATGGATCAAGCTCGAAAGAGTTGGAGAATTACAATGCTGCAGTATGGAGTTCAACTTAGTTCCACATTCCTTTCTCTGAGGTTGCTTTTCTTTTTCTTTGGTACACTAGATTTTAGTCAGTGTTGTCAAAAGCGAAAGCTCTAAAAAGCGCTCCAGGTCTATTGAGGCTTTAAGCGCAAAGCGCAAGTAAAAAAGGGCGCAATGATGAAAAAAATAAATATATATGTAGTTCAAGAAGAAAGAATAACAAATTCACTCATAATGTTTGACTTAACAACTGATACACTTATTTTTCAGTTATTATTGTTGTTTAACACTAATCTATTCACGATAGAACTTATGGGCAATAACGCACACGCGGCACGCCTTAATGCTTTGCTTACATTGAAGTGCACCTTAAGCGAGGCGAAGCGTGCTCCCTGAGCTTTTCTGAGCTTCAGGGCTTAAGCGCGCCTTAAATGAGCCTTTGACAACACTGATTTAGTTAAAGGCCATATGCTAATATCTCTAGTCTCACTTTCAAGCTACTGATATTGACATGAGAATGGTAGGCTCAAAATCAGGTTTATATGCTCTGAGTTTCAGGTGAATCATTTTGGTGGTTTTTACTATCAATCGAGTTGGTGGCGTTTGCAGCCTGTGGCAGTGGCTAAGCAGATTGATGAATCGTCGTAGTTGTCAGATGATATATAATGTTGTATCACGAACAGTTCTATGCATGCAGAACGAACTGGTGCTGCTGCTCATCTCGGTTGGATGGCACCAGATACTTATGGAACAGGTTTCACCAAAGGGAAACAAATACAGGAAAGCTCATCCAGCCAGAGGAGCCGATGTACAATTAATCTGTTTTGAAATGAATGGATAAATCCATATTTCTGTAACTCATGTTTTAGCCAAGTGTGAAATATTGCCTTTTGATTTACTAGAGAAGGTTCGTACTATAATTCTTACATGTATGATTTTAATATAGTTGGAATTCCGTTCAGTCATCTTTGGTCTTAAATCTGTATATTTACTTTTTTTATAAGCAGTAAATTACTGTGTCGGTTTATTTACGATGGGTGGAATCAGAGGCGGATCCAAGATTTAAATCCAGTGGCTCAATTTTTTAGATTCTTGTCATTGAATTCTTATGTGTTCAGGTCTAGTATTCGGTATGATTTAGTAAATTTTTACTTACAAATTTATACTCCGTGTCGAAAGTTATAGATTCAGTTGGACACGTAGCCTAAAGGCTACATCCGCCCCTGGGTGGAACCCGAACTGGGTATCGATTAAGCAGATCAATGCTGATGAGTTGGTTTGCTCATCTTCTGGTACAAAAAGGGGGAACTGCTCAGGCCAAGTCCCATAATCCTTTCCTTCAACTTCTCCCTTTTCCCTTTGTCATGGTAGGTAAACCAAAATATTCATGTTAAATCAGCAAGAAATCAGAATTTCTTTAGCAATAATTTTATTTCAACCAGCTTTGTGTGGCAGCATACACAAATACCGAATAAAAGAGCAGTGTGGTACATTATCAGTGTGGTACATTATCGACTGGTGTAATAAATGTATCTCTTTATTCTTTGATGAATGAAGCAACATAGTATAGATGATTCATACAGTTGACTCCAACTACTTTGGAATTAAGGCGTAGTCGACATATAACTTTATTTCAAACACCTTCTCCTTTCCTATCAGGTAATTGATAGGTGAGCATCAGATAGTGGAACAAAAAAAAAGCATTTTACAGACCATATCCTGTTTTTTAATAGGTATAACCATAGACCATATTCACTGCACAGCAGATTCTCTATCTTCTTTTGCTGCTTCTTTTAATTTTAAGTAGCAGAACTTCTTCGGCAGAAGCAAGAACCCGTCATTTCATCTGTGATCTTTTCATGTGCAATTTTAGTTCGGCGCTCAGTGAGCCTGCATGCGACTCTTTTGAATCTTATCACCTCACTTGGTATGACGTAAGCTATGGCGATGGTTGTCCTTACAGAGAGCCAATTCCGTCCAATTAAGACAGACTATCAGGACAACATCTTTTGGGGGGAAATAAGGAAGAAGAAGACAGTCACTTCTCAACAAATACCTTCTATGGAAATGGACTCTTACCCTACAATGATGGGGTGAACAACAACTGGCTAGGGGATTTCGTATCCTACTTTGTTGGCACCTGCGAAGATGATTTTGTTCCCAGTTACGTTAACAACCCTGAGAAATCAGATGACCTGTTCACAGGTGAAGTTATACAGCATGGCAGCCGTTATGCCGATGATTCATAGCCTCTTTACATAGGTAATCAGTGGTTATGGCAATTGGATGCTGGAGACAAGGATGATGATGATTACCATGTCAGGCAAGAGCCTGAAGCTACAAGTGCTGACAGCTGGGATGAAATGAGACTTGTGGAAAGCATCTTTGGTCACTGGCCGTGTCAAACTGACCTGGAAGATCAAACTGAGCCTGCAGTTGCTTGACCGTGTCATCTTCATTTTTGCAAAGAGTCCTACTCTCATTTCTAATTTTTTGGTTTCCGAGGATTCAGCATCTCAACCTAAAGTAGTTCAATAAATAAGGAGACCGTTTTCAGAAAGAATGATCCATGGAGAAAGCAATATCCTCCTCCTGGCCCCAATTTTCTTCAAGGTTGTCTTATTCCAGGCAAAGCTAGTACCATAATACTAGTTTCATGAATGTATCTGGATAACCTTCTAATATATATATATATGTTTGTGTGTGTGTGTCAAGGCAGCATCAAGAATACAATGATTCTTGTATTTTACCTCACCGTCTTCAAACCGTAGAAAAAGAGGCTATCCATCAAGAAGAGAAAACAAGCCCTGCAGTTGCTAAGAGGCGGATGTAGCACTATAAGGATGGGTTTAATTGAAATTGACTGTATTGTAAAACAATACTAGATCCCCTCACTAAGTTTGCCACAGTTTTAGCCAATTGTATTCCTGTATTGGGTACTATGAAGTACAAATATTTGCTTGACGGAATAGGATCATCTCTTTGCACTCATACAGTTGTTCTCAAAATGGTCATCCATGATGTATTCCAAGAAGAATCTGCTTCATATCAGTGCAAGAATCTCATATCTACAACACATTACTATTCTCGGGGTGAATACGCTTGACAGATAGGATCATCCCTGTTAGACTGTTCCACATAGGTTGAATGATGACCTATTGTCTCCTACTATGGGCTTGAAAACCCTTACCTCATGAGCTAACTTCTCAAGTTAAGTCCAAGGTCTATTTTCTTAACATTGTATCAAAGTCAGACCCATCTCTATTCTTGGGTTACCCAATGTTGGACCTCCATGTTATGTTGTGCATGCTCCAAATGTCCAACCCTGGGTATGAGGAGGGAGGGGGTGTTAGACTGTCTCATATAGGTTGAGGGAATTACCTGTTGTCTTCTTATATGGTCTTCGGCAATCTTCGTCTAATGAGCTAGCTTTTGGAGTTGCATTAAGCTCAAGGTCCTTTTTCTTAACAATCTCTTTGCACTCATGCTGTTGTCCCAAGTCAAAATTGTTATCCCTGATATATGCCAAGGAGAATCTTGGCTCATATCACAGCAAAATTGCACATGTACTCTACATTGCTATTCACTGGAATCAGTTTCTTCTACACCAAAGCTTCTCATGTGATCCACCAAAATATCCACCAAACTACCAATTGATTTAATATGTCCCGTCGATATGTCTTCAGCAGTAAAGCGAAAAACTTGACTGTTTATCTCGATCCAACTATAACCAGGATCCCTTTTAAGTCCATTGTCTTTCATCAACTTCTGCACTCTCGCTGCCTGATCCCAGTATCCTAAACTAGCGTACAAATTTACCAGCTGCAAGTGGGTAGAGGTGGACCATGGTTCCAGCGCAAGCCTATTCTCTGCAGCCTCGATGCCCAACCAATAGTTCCCCTGAAGCCTGCACGACATAAGCAATGAACCCCAGATGACACCATTTGGTTGAATTGGCATCTTCTTGATAAACTCCCGAGCCTCTTCTAGTAACCGTGCTCGTCCGAGAAGGTCAACAATACATGAGTAATGATCCAGCTCTGGCTTCACACAGTAATCAACCATTGAATTAAAGTAAAACATGCCTTCTTTAACAAAACCTGCATGCCGGCAAGAAGATAACACCCCAAGGAAAGTAATGGAATCAGGTCGTACTTTTTGCTTCTTCATTTCCTCAAAAAGTTCAATAGCTTGAATTGCATGTCCTTGCTGTCCATATCCAAAAATTATCGAGTTCCATGATACCAAATCTTTGCTCTTCATATTTTCAAAAATGTGAAAAGCATCTTTTACTTCCCCACATTTACAGTACATTGATAAAAGGGCATTCGCGACATGTATATAGGAATCAAAACCCATATGAATTGTTTGGCAGTGAAAACTCCTGCCATGACCAAAACACCCACTACCCATACACGAACTCAGCAAGCTCGTAAATGTGAACTCATTAGGTTTCAATGTCAAGCCCATCATACCCTTATACAATTTCAAGCACATATCAACCTCATTTTCTTGTGCAAAACCATTTATTATAGCACTCCAAGACACAACATTTCTCACAGGCATTTCGTCAAACACCCGGTAAGCATCCACCACTCCTCCAAAATTACTATAAAAGGTGATCAAAGAACTGCCATTATACACATTGGACAAAAACCCATTAACAATCACCAAGCAATGAACTTGAATCCCTACCCTAAAATCTCTCTTTGACGCACATAAACTCATAGCATTTGACACTAAACTCACCCCAATATTAGACCCTTCTTTATGAAACTTAAAAAGCAATGAGATTGAATCTTCCATTGAATATGGAAAAGACAGTTCTTTATGCAATTCGTGTTTTGTACAATTTTGTTCAGAATCTGTTTGAAGAAAGTCCTCAATGAGGTTAAGATATTTTTGATGATTCTTGGTCACATTTGGCTTTGGTGCAAAAATATCTAGGAATTTATGGCCCTTGAATTGGCTCTTGGTTTTGTTGACCGTTTGGAAGGAGGGAAGTGAAAACTTTTTTCTTATGCCATAACGAAAAGCGAGATTGCTCATTTCACCACCAAGTTTTAGGACGACGCAAAATTTACGTACTTGTTTTAAGTGTCAGCATATTCTCCAAGACTCCAACAAACAAAACAAAGTAATAGGCACGAGATCATAAAAGCTGCTTTTTGTTTTAAGTGATAGCATATTCTGTCTATGTAAAGTTCAGTTTTTAATGACAAAACCCGAAGCTAGAACTCTGACATACGTAACCTTGTGACAAAACATGATTAACGGTTTTTTCGAATCAATAAATGTAAAATATGTACTTTCTTCGTTTCACTTTATGTAAAAATATTCCATTAAATAGTTTAAGATAAAAGAAAGGAACCCATTTTCTTTCTTTTTTGATTACCTTCCTCGCGTATGTATAAGTAAGATATTTAAATTTTGTAGTCTAAAATATATATATTTTTGGTACTGTAGGCGCATGTTATGCGTAGGATGAATAGGGGTGGAGCGATCGGGCTAGACGAAATTTCTGCTGAATTTTGAAAGAGCGCAAATAGGACAGACTTGGAATGTGTCTTTGAGTTGTTTAACGTCACTTTAGAACGAAGAAGATGTCTGAAGAGTTGAGGTGGAGTACAATGATTCTGTTGTGCAAGAACACCGGGATATCCAAAATTGCAACAACTAAAGGGGTATGAAGCTGCTAAGCCATATGATGGAAGTTTCAGAGAGCATGGCAGAAGGGAGGGTGGTGAGGAGTGTGTCTATTTTCGAGAACCAGTTCGATGTTATGCCGGGTCGATCGACTACAGTAGCCATGCATCTTGTGAGGAGATTAGTGGAAGAGTATAGGATAATGAAGAAGGACTTATATATGGTGTTCATTGACTTAGAGAAAGCATACGTCAAAGTCCCGAGAAATGTTCTATGGAAATGTTTGGAGGCTAAAGGTGTGTTTGTAGCCTACATTAGGGTAATTAAGGACATGTATGATGGAGCTAAGATACAAGTAAGGATAGGAAGAGGAGACTTAAAACACTTTTCGGTTGTGATGGGGTTGCATCAGGGATCAACCCCCCGGTTTTATTTTTCTTGGCGATGAACGCATTGACGCGATAAATTCAAGAGGAGGTACCATGGTATATGTTACTTGTAGATGATATAGTTGTGATGAACGAGATGCGAAGCGGTGTTAACGAGAGGCTAGAGGTTTGAAGACAAACTCTTGAGTCTAAAGGTTTTAAGTTGAGCAGGACCAAGAATACTTAAAGTGCAAGTTCAGAATGTTACCTAGGAAGCGGACATTGATGTGATGCTTGATACATAAGTCATCCCAGGAGAGGAATTTTCAAGTACCTTTTGTCAGTAATACAAGATGATGGGGAGATTCATGAGGATATAACACATCGTATCGGAGCATGATGGATGAAGCGAAAGGCTCGCTTCTGGTGTCTTTTGTGATAATTATATTGTTTCACTAAAACTTAAAGGTAAGTTTTATAAAGTATTGGTTAAACTGACTCTGTTGTGTGGGGCAGAGTGTTGGACAGTCACGAACTCTTATGTCCAAAAGATGAAAGTAACTGAAATGAGAATGTTGAGATGGATGTGTGGGCATACCAGGTTAGATAAGATTAGGAATAAAGTTATTCGGATAAGGTGGGAGTGGCCCCCTTGGAGAATGTCACGACCCAAATTCCCACCCTTTAGGCCGTGACTGCGCCTAACGTTGAACCCGCTAGACCAGCCAACGTATAACATGCAATAGAAATTTAAAATCGTTTAATACGGAATAAAACGCTAACTCATCAACTTCAACCAATTTCCATCACATACTGAGACAATAGTGGGAGAACCGTTTAACCGAAAATCGATAACATGCTTTTCCCTTTTTCATATTCATAACAGAATCCTTCAAACATCGCTAATAAAAATAACGAAACTTTAAATGCGGAAAGTAAGAACATAACAATCATGAAATAACATAAACTCCCAAAACCGGGGTGTCACAATCTCACGGACTAACTACTAGAATACTAAATACAAGTCTGGAATGAAAGTACAACACTGTCTTGGATATAAAGGAGAAAGACAATGAAGCGGTAAAGGAAAGAAGCCTCGGGAATCCACGGAAGCCAGTGTATACCTCGAAGCTCTGATGTGGACTGAAGGTATCTCCCTCAGAACGCTCCACGGGGTACGGTAGCAGGGTCTGCACAACACAAGGAAGTGCAGTGTAGTATCAGTACAACCGACCCCATGTACTGAGTAAGTGCCAAGCCTAACCCCGGCCGAAGTAGTGACGAGGCTAGACTTAGCATAATACGATCACCTGTCCTAGTCTAAGCAGATATATGTACAAGAATTAAACGATAATGAGAACAAGTATAATCAAATAGAAGAGATATGGGAACAAATAGGGGGAAAAGTATTAACGATGCAACAATAATATCGGAACTTAAATGATAAAATAAGATATGGGTACATGCTGGGGACACAGGAAAAACAACAACATCTAATTCACAACGGTACAGTGAGAATGCGGCTGGAAAGTAAAAGCAGAAACCGAAGAAACAGCTATCAGTATACGGGAATCAATCAAATAACAGAGCACGGCGTGTCCCCCTCGTGCGTAATCTCACATATCAAATCGGCACGGCATGTCCCCTCGTGCATATATCGCAA